>JAULBM010075428.1:0-19718 GCA_032357055.1 Geukensia granosissima | reverse complement strand
GTAGTGTTGTGTGTTCTATGTTTGTCTTTCGTTTCATTTTGTTGGCCATGGTCTTGTCTGTCTTCCGACTTAACGATCGATTGCTGTCTGCCCCTTTGGTATCTTCTAAATCCCTTTTCTAGCGACGATTAGAATTATATTTAGAAATGGGCAACTTCTGCAGTAACCAACATATCAAAATAATAAAAGCTATCAAGGTAATTTAATGTAACTGGTTTAATTCAACATTGTCAATTATGAAACAACATCAAACATTAAACAATACCGGTAATTGAAAATATACGTATGAAGTACAAATTAACCAATTTTTCGCGCATAAAAAACCTCAGATCTTTTTTTAGTTACCATGTAAACACACGAATCGTGAGATGACAATGATTTGTTCCCGGGAGGTCTAAAGCTAGGCGAACAATGACGCCTTGTCCCACTGAAGGTTATTAAACATTATTTATATATACATGTTCTGTAGTAAGAAAGTGCCTTTGAACATTTTAACTGCGAATAATTCAAGACATATGATTCTCCCTAGAAGAAATTATAGGAAGTCTAGTGTAGAATAACCATGTGAGACATTAACAGTGCATAGTCCAAGAGACAAGACAAATTTGAAGCAAACTAAAAGATAAAACGAAATAAAAGGCTTGGAATTCACGAACCCTTTTACAAAAAACAGGAGTGGTATCAGGTTTTAATAGATTTTTTTAATTCAGATTCTCAGTTGAATTTCCGGATTTCAAAAATTCGTCTCATTCTTGAACCTTACGTTTAACTGCGTTAAGACAATAAGTATTCTCCAGTATTCCAATTTATCAATAGCTTTGGTATTTTCTATGAAAATCTCACAATATGTTCATAGCTTTGTAGTAAAACGATGATTTCCATTACATTCGACTTGAAAGCATACTATTTTTCTTTAAATTTTAGAGAAAATACGAATAAATATTCGCCTGGATTCTCTTCGTCCCCTACCTTAAAATCCTGGATCCGTCCATGGGCAGAAGGCCGAAAGCATACACAGGCAATTTTGGTTCACATAAATTTCATAAAAATTTCACATGAAATCAACATAAGACGAGCTCTCAGATGAAATTTTTTCACGGGATATCTAAAAAAAATTCACATAAATTTCACGTGTGATCTCGATTCCGGTGAATTTCACGTGAAATTATGCACTTGAATTTCAGAGGATTGAGATTCATGTCAAATTAACTTGATTAATGAAGATTTGTGTGAAGTTTATGTACGTAAATCTAAATGTGTATAAATTTTTCATTACTAGGGATTAAAGTTATTTTCACAGGAGACTTACGTGGAAAGTATCAAGGGAATTTCATTTGAGGAAATTTGCGTGTGATAAACATGAACTAAAAGTGAATCGAGATTCAAGTGAAATTCACATGAACCAGCTTTGCCTGTGTAGTATTTGTGATATGGAATTTTTTGCTTCGTTTATTGTTCTCCAATCATTTCTTTTGTGTTTGCTAATCACGTTTTGATGTCTTATAATGATATATTATAGCTTTATGCTGAAATAACATTTGTCTTTATCTAATACCAAACGTTATTTTTACTGAAAACATATTTGTCTTTTTACACAAAGATAAATGTTAACATTAAAACACATGTTTACATGGCGTCCCAATGACATTTGGACATGCTAACGATCCTAATGCTTCATTAACCTACCTGTTGTAAGGTCAACATTATATATCCGGGGTCACGAGAAGGAAAGGCATAGAAATGAGATTTCACATGTGAATTCTGAACCCGCGTCTATTGCAAGGTTGCCTTAGCAGCGGGCATTTGTAATTACTATATAAGAATCCTTTATCTTTTCTTACATTGTAACCCTCACAGATAAAAACCCTGGGAATATTATCATTAATCGTTGTATTTCGGCCTTATTATTACAGTTTGAACTATTTTAAACTGATATATGAAACATTCAAATAATTCAAATTTTCATCGCTTCATGATTCTGCCTAGATTATGGAGATGTGAAATGAATGATTAACCATAATTTGTACTAGACTTTGGCGGATTTTGAACATTCTAACCAACAAAAGACAAATAACAAACATGTTTAACACTGCCACATAATTTATGTGCCTGCTTGAAGCCAGGAACCTGTAATCCAATGGATGTCGTTGTTTTTCATGTTTAATTGTTACTGGTTTTACATTTTTAACTTATTTGGCCGATTGTTGTTACATTTGAATTTCATCACATTTTATTTTTGGGGCCTTTAAAACCTTGCCGTTGGGTGAGACGTCTATCCATCATTAAAGATCATAGGGCAACATGTTGGAGTTTGTGGTTTTCACGTATTGGATGGCTGTCTCATAGACAATCATACCATATTTCCATTATCGATATTAATAACCAAATTCAAGAACCCATTAATTTTTTGTTCTTGCTCCTAAAATTCCACTTAAAGAGAAACAGTTAACGCCTTTGATTTAACTCGGGTGCTGAACCCTCGGACTCGCTTTCTCGAAACGACCTTCCTACATCTAGACCATTAAAAATTCAGGTGTGAAATATAAAACAATAGACTTGTTTGAATGTTGTTTAAGTCCAGTGTATAATACCCATATGATAGATCAGAAGTGCATATTCCAATGAGACAAGACAAATTTGAAACAAACTAAAAGATCAAACGAAGACAAAAGAAACAAAGGCTTGGAATCCACGATTTCCTTTACAGAACAGGAGTGGGATCTAGTGCTCTAGAAGGTTAGGCATACCCTGTCTTCCTGTCGTGGAATCCTTTAAGTCTAATCCGGGTTAACGTCAATCCGAGTCAAGGTCAACTTATTTTTTTATTACCGGTAACAGTTCAATGTACTATTTTAAGGCATTTTAAGGGTGTTTTCTTCTCACATTTTAGCAGTTAAACTTATTCAATAGTTATGATAGTTAATTATACGCAACTTCAACAAATCTCGTGTTTTCTCGCTGCCCCGTGATTACTTCTCAGACAAATCATTATATCTCGAAATTGACAAAAGTATCTAAATATTTTCATTTAACGTATAGAAATATGTATACTTTCAATTTGGTATTTTTAAACAGAATTATTGTGAAATAATTACCAAAACGCTTTTTGGGCAATTTAGTGAATTTTTTTTTATGTTAAAAAAATACTTTCAAATTCATAATTCTGCAAGATTGGGGAACGTTTTTTTGACTCTGATGGGGTGGGTTATGGTTTTTCACAAAAATGAAATTGCCCAACTTTATTAAAAAGAAATTTCTGGACAGTCAGGTACGAAAAATATATTATGAATCCAGTTACCCCTATAGCGTAATGCTAAATTTTGAAACAAAAATGCGACTTATTGCTGCGAAACTTACAACTAATTATTTCTGTCTTGGTAAAATACTATTAACCCTCTTGAAGTAAAATGGTCGTTCCTTTAAAAATGTGTGATTACAACATTATTTATTGTGATTAAATATCATTATCAGGGAAAAAAATAGTACAAAAAGTAAGAAGTAAGGGGTCGTTTTGAAGAATAAACAGTAAAAAAATAGGAGATGTGGCATAATTGAAAATGAGACAGCCATCCACCAAATGATAGTCGAATTTAAACTTCTACATGTCATTAAATGTGTTGATAATTTTTTGTATTATATAATCTGAAAATATCTTTTATGGTGTATGAGAATTGAAAAAAGTCATATCTGTCTATTATTATAGTATAGTTTGTCAAAAACTCTGGTAACATTTCTGTTACTTCAAACTTCAATTGAAAGCTTCACGTATTACAGATATTGGTGACACGATTTTTATCGATACATTGTTCTGTGAAAAATTGATTACCTGATATATCTGTTACAGTTGTCCACCTTAGAATAACATAGAAGTACAGAAATACATTGAAATCAGAACATAGTATTTTCTTTTCAAAATTGATAAAGATTACCTTAAATTTTTAAGGCTTTTCCTTCCGGTGCAGAGGTAACCCTCAGCTTCGTTTGGACTCTTTTTTATTTACATTTACCGATTCAATGGTGTAATGGTTAGCGTGCTCGCCTCGAAAGAAGAAGGTCGTGAGTTCAATCCCCCAACGAGTCAAACCAACGGTATTAAAATTGGTATTTGCTGCTTCTCCGCTGAGCACGCAGAATAAAGAAGTAAAAGGAAAAAATAATCGGCCCAGAGTCAGAATAATGTGTCTAGGTAAAGTGGCTTGTCTTCCTGCGGACTGTTGCTTTCGTGAGATAGCAAGTTTAAAATTCGGCTAAACGTGTAGGTCTAGTACAAAGCAGGGTTCATTCATCATCACTAATCCTTAATATGCTCTCGTCCTCAATATGCTTGAAATATTTGACGCTTGACCTTAAGCACCATTCATTCAATCATTCCGTATTCACATTGTTTTGGTTCAGATGCTTTTCCTCATTGATATTTATTGTATTTTAACCGGATTTCCAACATTTTGACTTCGAGCACTGCTCGACGGATGTCAATTAACGAAATGGATATGCAATGCATCAAATTGATATTGGGATTTTGTGATACATTATCAAATTGATATTGAGATTTTGTGATACATAATCAAATTGATATTGAGATTTTGTGATACATTATCAATTGATATTGGGATTTTGTGATACATTATAAAATTGATAATGAGATTTTGTGATACATAATCAAATTGATATTGAGATTTTGTGATACATTATCAAATTGATATTGAGATTTTGTGATACATTATCAAATTGATATTGGGATTTTGTGATACATTATCAAACTGATATTGCGATTTTGTGATACATTATCAAATTGATATTGGGATTTTGTGATACATTATCAAATTGATAATCGGATTTTGTGATACATTATCAAATTGATATTGCGATTTTGTGATACATTATCAAATTGATATTGGGATTTTGTGATACATTATCAAATTGATATTGAGATTTTGTGATAAATTATAAAATTGATAATGGGATTTTGTGATACATTATCAAATTGATAATGGGATTTTGTGATACATTTATTACATAAAAGCACAAAAACATTGATTTCACAACGTAAATAGCCTATCTGTTTCTTCAAACCAAGTTAATAATGAAACCTTTTAATAGTAAAAATGAAAATAAACATTTGTTTGCTTAAAACATGCTCCCATTACTGCAAACATTAAACGTACTGACCCTAAAAATGTCATGACAAAACCCGGAATTAAGCCCTATATTTATCTATAAATGTAAGTTATTTAAACCATCCTGTCAATTTAATAGAAGTATTCGTTTGATTTTTCATTGTAATATCCTTTGTAAATCAAAGATATTCTAATGAATATTTATTATATGCTAATAAAGTCGTGTTATTTACATTTTATCTACTCTGGTTATCGTTCAGGCTTGAAAGACAAAGATGGAATGGAGAATATTGCTTTATTTGCAAAATTTATGTGAAAAAACTCAGATTTTACTCAAAAGCTAGATATTTGAGAAGTTAATTTGATATCATATCTATGTCCAGGTCTAAGAGTAAACATACCAATGCTTTCAACACTAAAAAATTACAACTTTTTTCAATTTTCGAAAAAAAATGTTTTGAGCGCTTTCAATAATAAGGTCGACAAAACCATTCAATATTTTATCGGTGCATTAACTTTAACGTTACTGACGTTAATCAATATTTTCATGAATAATAACAGCGTATTATAGGGAAGACTTTTGGTCAGTTTTAAAATAATTGGCTGTTTAAATGTGTGTGTTATAGTTTTTTTTCAGATTTGTCATAGCAACAAAATAGTAAACAAACTGATAGGTAATCACCCCGTTTTAGAGACATAAAAAAAATTGAAGAGAAATGGACTTCTTTTGAAAATTTGTTTCGAAACCTTCAAAAACATATATTATAATTTTTAATTTTTAGCAAATAGTCTTTTGACAATAATGCATGAAAATAAGGAAATAAGGACACGGCTCGTTAAGCCTCATTTTTGACCAAGGATTCGGTTTAAAAAATGGAAATTGGCTAATGTCTATTATTTTTAATACCTGTTATTGAAAAAGGTCTATAAAAAGAAAATGCAACAGTCTCTGAAGTTTAATTTATTCTACAACGGTCACAAGGCACAATAAAATTGATTTCATATGAAAATAGCAAGATATGATTTAATTTTATGCAATAATTGATACAATTGTGTCGATTTTTACATAGACAGCCAAAAACATCACAACCAAATTTTGCACAATTAAAAACTATATTTCAACACAAATGAGAGAAAGGGATCTTGTAACGAATGTGTAGAACATGTAACAGAAATAACCGAATAAATTTTAGCATAGTGACGAAAACACGAATAAATCGAAGCATAATTAATATGATGAACAAAAATCAATCCTGGCAGAAAATGATATTCATGGAGTTTAATCAAGACAATTATTACAGCCGAAAGGCTAGGGAGTGTTGGGAATATAAGCAGTGGGTTGAATAAGATTAACAATTTTCTGTCAATGTCAAACAGTTAATGTATTGCCATAAAACTTAATCAGTTCAAATAATATAAGAAAAAAACATGATCAGGATGCATAATTCGTACCAAAATTTATTTCAAATATCTTTAAAATCTGAATCTTAACAAAAACCTTTATGAAGACAAATCAAATTAGGCAAAGACAAAGATTTCGAAAGTAAAGAATATTTTAGACAATTAATCACGACAAATGTATCTCGACAGAAAATTCATCAAGACAACGAATCTGTGCGGAAAATACATTAAGACGAATGCATCTCATCAGAAAATTCATGAGACAAATGCATCTCAGCGGAAAATTATTCAACAAAAGTGCATCCATGCAGAAAATATGTCAAGACAAATGAACATCTGCTGAAAATCCATTCAGACGAATGCTTTTCATTAGTTAATTCATGAAGACAAATTTATCTAAGTAAACAATTAATCAAGACAAGTGCATCTCATGAGAAAATTAAACAAGACAAATGCATCTCAACAGAAAATTCATCAGGACAAATGCGTCTCAGCAGAAAATTTATCAAAACAAGATAATCTCAGAAAAATACATTATCATTTGAAATGCATCTCAGCAGACAATTCATCAAGACAAGTGCATCTCATCAGATAATTCATAAAAACAAATATATCTCAGCAGATAATTAATCAAGAAAAGTGCATCCCAGCAGAACATTCATAAAAAAAAAGATATCTCGAATGAAAATTCATCAAGAAAATGCATCTCAGAAGATCATACATCAAGACAGGTGCATCTCAGTAGAAAATATTCATCAAGATAATGCATCCCAGCTGAAAATTTATCAAGACAATGCATCTCAGCAGATGGTTAATCTAAAAAGTGCATCTCAGCAGAAAATTCGCTAAGACAAATACATTTCAGCACAAAGTTCAACAAGGCATCGCACATGATAATTCATTAAGACAAGTGATTTCAGCAAAGAATTTATCAAGACTAGTGCATTTGAGTAGAAAATTCATCAAGACAGGTGCATCTCATCAGAAAATTCAACCAGACAATGCATCTCAGCAGAAAATCTATCAAGACCAATGAATTTCAGCAGAAAATTTTTCAGGACAATTGCATCTCAGAAGAAAACTCATCAAGACAAGCGCATATCATCAGAAAAATCATCAAGACTGGGAAACTATGTAGTATACAATTTATGTAGTTAATCATCACTTTGTTTACGGACAAGATTCTATATTTTATTAGTTCAGGTTCGTTCAAAACACAATTTAAATCAAAATTTAAAACTTTTTTTTACACAAACCCATTTTTATCCCATTCTATTTCTATTCTATTCCTAAACCACTCCACTGTCTTTTTTATTAGCATTTTATTACTTAGTTTTTGTCATTTACACATTAACTCCGTATAAACAAATCATCAAAAAGATAATTCAACCTTAAAATATCATTTAGTTACTTTAAAAGCTGATATTAAATGAAACTAACGCTATTTTTTGTTGCGCTCACGTTTGATCGTCTTATTAATTATAGTAAAAACTGAGACTTACAATTTCTAAATTAATATCCAATGTTCATTTAAGACACCATGATTTGACTAAGAAAGACTGTATAGATTTTCATAATAAATTACCTATCAATGATCACTAGACCATGACCATCTCTGATCAATAAGACACCACGAAAGCTAAAAATATCAATATATGTTTTCTTCGTGGACTAAGGTGTCGCTTATGTCGTTGGGATTTCCCCTTTCGTCGTTACGGACAACACCTTTCGATGTCATTAATGTGTAATCTATGTTCGTATATCATTCCTACATAACATTTCGTTCATGTTTTAGGACATTTGATATATTTAATGGTTTACGTCCATGTATTTATTTTCTGATATTTTTAGAACATGTTTTGTGCAAAACTACATGTTTATTATTTAAAATCTAAAATGCACTTTAAGTGAAATTTGAATAGTCAATTGATAATGCAATACTGTATAAAGATGAACATCGTCAACCGAGTAACACGATGGGTGCCACTAATAGAGCAGGAGTTGCTTACCCTTCCGGAGCACTTGAACTCACCCTGGTTTTTATAGGGTTCGTGTTGCTCCAGCTTTAGTTTTCAGTTAAACGTTGAGTGTTCTATGTTTTTCTTTTGTTTCATTTTGTTGGCAATATTGTTTGTCTTCAGACTTACTGATATATGTCTGCCCCTTTGCTATCTTCGAATCCTTTTTTCTATCGATTCAATATAGAACAGAACCGGACCTGTAGTTTTATGCTAAACTAGAAATGGTTTGAGCAAGCTTACAAACGGTACCTCCGCTTTGAACCTTTAATTGAATTATCTTCCCTTGGGCGCATCTACGAGCAATTACATTGCATGTGATGCCTTTACTTATTTACCTTTTTTAGTTTAAGGCGAGTTGCATTTATGTGATATGTGGACAAATAGAAGGCAAATATACTGACGGACATGTTTGTGGGGTATTATAACAACTTATATCGCATACTTCTATGGATTCACAAAATCTACCTCTTATTTATAATTTATTTATTAATGTTTAAGTTTCATTTGTTATTTTAAAATTTTCTGCTCAGATGCAATAAGTTAATATTCAATATATTCGTTAGAATTTTTCGTGAATTCCAAGCCTTTGTTCCTTTTGTTTTCGTTTTATCTTTTAGTTTTTTTTCAAATTTGTCTTGTCTCCTTGGACTATGCAATGCTGATTTCTCACATGTGTACTCTACACTAGACTACGACAAAAGGACTTAAGATAATCTTAAGGAATACGAAAACAAAAAATATGGAGTAAGTGTCAAGGAGACCACTTCACATCATCATAATGTTAGAAAATTAAGTTTCCGAATTACCGGGTTAAACGCTGAATGTTTTAAAATGATATCAATAGAACTAAGAATGAAATTAACAACCGATATACAGTGAAACCTCGACGGTATCGAAGCAAACAGTTCGATTAATAAGTCCGGAAATATTTCCGTTTTTGTACCGGAAGTCTGGCATTTGCTACCTATAATAATAGTTCGAACATTTCCGATAATATTTCCATTATGGTACTGAATGTCGGTATTTCCAATATGTGTATGTCTCCTTATCGCTGTATTGACCTTGACAGGTTTGATTGATATTTAGCTTATATTTGTACCATATTATATAGTAGGATCTGAGGTGGGGGTTATCACAATATATGGTGGGGTTCCATTGATGTGTCCTAGCAATATACAAAAGGATTAACTGCAGTATTTCTGATATTAAAGAACTTAAACACAAATGATACAAATGATCTGCCATTTAATGGATTAAAGAAGCAAATATTTGTATTTGATGAATAAGAGAAAAATAAATTAAAGAATTAGAGAAACAAAGGGTTAAATGAATTTAAGAAACAAAAGTTAGACCTTTGTGACTACTAATCGGTTCCTATATTCCTTGTGACTAATATCGATTGATACTAAATACGGCTTCTTCTACTGAGTATTACGACGGGTGTAGAACAGGAATTGCTTACCCTTTGTTAACTCATCCTAGTTTGTGTTCGTGCTACTCCAGGTTTTGTTTTCAATGTAGATTGTGTGTGCTTTTTTTTTTCGTTTCATTTTGTAGATCATGTCTTGCTTCCGATTTATTGATTTCTGTGTAACCCTTTGGTAACTTCGAATACTTTTTAGAATCAAATAAATAAAGTAAAGAAAATATAAACAACTTACAATGGAAGATACTACTAAATAAATAATTGTATCAAAAAAATATCATTATCGGTTTCATGCACTGTATGGCCATTTCGTTGATTGACAACTCGTCAGCAATGCTCAAAGTCAAAATGTTGGAATTCGGATAAAAATATAACATGCATAATACTAAGTTATGAAACACAAACCTCATAAATCAACCAGAAATGAACAAATACACTCTGGACTTCTGGCACATGCACGTCTTGTCAAAAATTCATAACCAATTAAAACACTAAAATGAACAGTGAATCCGTCAACAGCACTAAATCCAATGGGTTTGGGTTTGGCATCCATAAATCCAATGGGTTTGGGTTTGGCACACAGATGAAGTTAACAGGCATCAACAAACATAAAAAAGAAAGCAGAAAGTACAAACACATTGTTTGTTATAAGGTTAAAATAGGACTCTGAACCGTACGAATTTACTCTATAACCAGAAGCATTTCATTTACGTAATATACCTATTGACATATATTATAAACGTAAACCAGTTTGCCGATAAGTGATCAGAATGGAAGATTTATATTGTAAACGATACTTAACCTGTGAGGTTTATGTCAGTTAAGATGCCAAAATCTCTAGAATTTTATGGGAATATAAAACTTTATATTTATAAGTGTTACACTAAAACCAAACAAAGGAAAAAAGAAGAAATTAAAGGTGAATATTGAGGCGTCCACGCTCCTGAACCACCTCAACATTGGTCCTTATTAAAATTTTGTTTGCTGAACAGACATAAATTAAATCAATTGTTTAAGACAAAAAATATGAAAGAATGTCAATTTGAGGCCTTATTTAACAACAGGTTTGATTGTTGTCGATGTAGGTGCCGGTCAAAAGATTGATACAGAACAAATAATGAATTGGACCATTCTAACAAAAACTGATTGCAAAAATAATTCGTACATACCAAAAAGGAAGACAATCAAACCAAAATAAAAATGTCACTTTATTACACCATTTGTTCGTTTTTTGCCGTTGTTGTATTTTTTTTTTTTTTTTTTTTTTTTTGGTCAGTACCTAATTTTGGAATTTTAGTATGTAATATTGTTTTTGTTTATTAAGGTACGGGAAACTGAATATACCGCAAAAGAAGAACAAATGCAGTTTCCAATAGTCCTGAAACCACGGCAATGTGACTACCTTCTCTGTTTTCAACAGCGTGAAAACTATGCATACTTTTCTGAGTTTTATTTCTGTCTCAATAATTACAACAACGCCTCAGATTTGATGGCCTTGATACAATAAATAAACTGATTCATGATCACAATGGAAAGACTATATTGCTTTTAATATATTCGTAACCTTAAAATAATTTTAAAGACAGGAATCATCGAATTTGAAAGACCATAAAATTTTACTGTGTTTAAAATTAACATTTGAACAAAATATTTGCAGAATTTCATTACATTTAATATGAATAGGAGAAAACAGGAGAAAAAAAACATCAGCAGAGAGGGAAAACTCGAAACATACAGGAATCACGGTATTATTTGATTAAGACGGAACAAGACACGAACCTATCATATTAGACCACTCCAAATTAATAAATAGTTCTTCGGATTTGCTCGCTTCTCATATAATGGGTTCAAAATTGTTAATCCAGAATATAAAAATTAAAATTGTCCTAAAAAAATACAAAAATAGAGGAAAAAAATTATAAACTGTTGTGTTCGCATCAGTTTTTGAGCTTGCGCTCCAATATTTTGTCATTGCAAGGAAAAAAGTCAAAACAAAAATTTCGCTTGCTTGCACGTATTTTTATCACTAACAATCCAAAGAACTAGAATTAAATTTGGAGTGGCCTTAATAACGTAAAACCGAAAGAATATCTTTGAGCGATGCGCACCCTACCGAGAAAGGGTGTTTTGGAAGGTTGCGCAAGTCAATTTTTCTTTTAACAGTCAGGATTATTACCATTTATGGAGCGAGGTTATGAAAGGTCAAATGACCCTAAAACTCTTCATATTTGTCTGGGAAAAAATCTGAGCATGGTAATTAAATATATTGAAACTTTGAATATAATCCCAAAGTCTCATCAATTTTCTATGCTCACATTTTACTTGCAGCCATATGAACTTTAAATATCTAATACAAAAGAATTGAACATTTTTGCAAAATATGTGAAATTCTTTTGCATCATTGTTAAATAAACCAAACTAATGCTTCGAATATGTCTAATAATTAAAAATGGAACTACGTTTCCATTTTAGTAGTGCTGTTGACTGTTAAAGACAAACACCACATCCCCATTTTTTAGAGGAAGGTTAAGTAGAGACGTATTCCACATTCCATTTCTCGAATGAATTTGTCCGAATGACCTCTGATCAGTCGGTGTAAATGGCGTCGTTTAACATTGTGACGTCCAAATATTTTTATAGTAACGTCAAGTTTTTGCGAGGAAAAGCACTAATTGGTAACTCGTCTATACCGAAAGGCCATACACAAGGAAACTAGTCGAAAGATAAGATAATCTCGAGAAATGAAAAAGACGGAACATAAAATACATGTATAGTGTACATATAGTCATTTACAATTGTTTTTTTTTTTTTTTTTTTTTTTTGTATTTTGTCAACAATCCTTCAGCAAACTGATTTCGTGCCCTACCGAAATCTAGTGAACTAAAGTCAACAGCTTACTAAGACGACACGCAGTGCGCACTTCAGAAAAGATGTTGATTGTGTCTTTTTGGCATATATTGCATATTCTGTCATTCAATATAAACCTAAAAAACATGAACCCTACGGAAACTAAAGGCAACAGCTTAGCGAGAAAAAAATGCATTGCGCAATTCAGAAAAGATGTGGATTGTGAATTTTAGGCATATATTGCATATTCTGTCTTTAAATTTAAAACTAAAAGCAAACATTAAACTATAAACAATGCAATCAAATTAAAAACTTTTTCATTCGTCTCTCTCTCTTGTCATTTTCAGTGAATTAGTTATCCGAATCCTTTAGAAAATGAAATGAGAAGCAGCAAAAGAAAATCAGAGGGCAAGACAAAATGGGCAAGTCGACAGATACGGCTATCTCGAGTACATGACAAGGACGGAACATTACATGCAGTGTACATATAAATCTAAGAACCAACATACATCTTTAAACAATGCGGGCCTCACAAATAAACTATGTTGCACTCTGGTGGTAAAAAAATCAAGCATCTTCTAAGACACCCGCCGAAATGGCCATTTTCAATCCGCTATCACTCATTTTAGAAGGCATTTCTGCAAGCAAAATCATATCATTACAATTCGTGATCAAAATTCTTAATATTTATCCATCTTAATTACCTATTACTTTGAAGGCTTGTGATGATTTAGGTGACAGAATCCGTCAAATTTTAATGAATATAAAACTTTGTAGCTAGAATGTACATTTATATCTTAACAAAGGAAAAGATTAAATTTATATCTATGATATTTATAATAAGTTCGTCAGATCAAAGTCGAGATCTTTATAAGCTTTTTACAAAGGTAAAATCAATTCTTTATGACAAGCTCTAGAATTCCCTGATTACAAAAAGGAGATGTGGCATAATTGTTGTCCAAACAGCCACTATAAAATCGAGTAAATTTCAAGTATCTACAGGTTGTCCTAAGGCTTTCTATAATGAACACATATCCATAGCCGGCAAACTGTAAAAGATCCCAAAATTAAAATGTGATAACTGCTTACGGCCAGATAAGTATACAACCTAGAACAAGTAACATTTAAACATAAAAACGACATCAACTGGATTACAGGTTACTGGCTCGGAACAGGCAGTAAAGTATGTGGCGGGGTTGAACATGTTTGTAAGTGCTCAATCGTCTACCTTACCTGAACATGACAAACGGCTGTCTACTTTAATAAATATAACAATGAAAATAGTTTATCAAATAAAACAATGAAAATATTTTAATAAATATAACAATGGAAGTAGAATAAATATGACACAAAAACTATTTTAAAAAAAGCCACCAGACTAAATTCAACTAGCTCTGATAGATTCAAATAATTTTTCTCTTTGATTAAAGGTAAAAAAAAATACTGATACACGCAGTACTAGACAGTATTTCATTTACTCAGGAATGTGCTTGATAAACAATAATGTCAAAATTAAATACTGGTAAAAATATGCTACTTCGCAATTCCAATATTCTTCAGCAATCAAAATACATATTGAAATAGGAGATCTGTTACGATTGTCTATAAGGCAGCCACAGACAACAAAAAGTATAATTTAAAAATATCTACAGGTCACATGTACTTTAAGACCTTCAAAAATGAACATTGATCCACAACGTATTTTGACATTGGAGACACCTTGATGGGTGTTGCGCGCAGGACAAGGGAAGCTTACCCTTCTAGAATACCTGATCCCACTACTGTTTTGTAAAGGAGTTCGTGGATTCCAATCCTTTGTTCCTTTTGTTTTCGTTTATCTTTTAGTTCTTGTCTCTTTGGACTATTCAATTCTGATCTCTTACATGAGTTTGCTACACTGGACTATAATAAACATTGTAAAACGAGTAATGGTAGATCATAAAAACTACATTGAACATTGAACATATCCATTGAACATAGAAATAGGACCCAAACAAATCCAAAAATGAACCCAAATTCGTAAGTACGGAAAACTTCTCGGTACAAAACGTTTTTAAAGTTTGTTTGATTTGGGTTAAATGCTACTTTCAACAATATTTCAGTCATATTGCCGCGGTCAGTTTTACTGGTGGAGGAAGCCCGAGTAGCCGGAGAGAACAACTGACCTTGGGCAGGTAATTGACAAACATTATCACGTGCGATACGAGTTAAACGGAACCTTCTTTTTGTAGGGTAATAATTCAGGTGCGAACTCTGGTCGTATAAATGATAGGCTTTACTGATCTGAACAGGTAAGTGTAAATCAACTGCCTATACCACTCGGCAACCGAAGCCCCCAATACGTTTTGTAGCCTCTGTTTGTTTTCAGTGACTGAGAATTGAAACAAATTTAGCAAATATCTGTTTAAGATTACTTAATAAATTGCATGGCATACATGTCAGACAAATTCGTTGCAAAATATCTTATGAACAACGTCTATTGTCTATAAGAAGCTTTGTGATACAGAAGGGTCATTTGCAATGAATTGCAACACCCTATGGTCGCAATAACAAAATTGATGGTATAGGTATTTTATCAAGCGCTCAATGTAGCTCTGTGAATGTGATGAACATCTTCAACTTTGCATCCAGACGCAGACGTAGCCACGGTCATCGACATCACACGCCTCCCGCACCTAATTTAATTGACCTGCTACCATTTGTACAGAAACCCCAAGTTATGCATCACATTTGCACGTAACTATAAGCCCTTCTTTTTTCTTAACTATTCTTTGTATAAATCATGTTTGGATACACCCTTTACAGATCCAAATCCAAGTATGTACAGCAGACGTCATGGATATTGCCAATCATAGGTTTTTCAAACCGGTTACTTTTAAGATAGAAGAACAAGAAAAACGGTCGTTTCGTAATTTTTGTTCGCTAACAAAGGTCTTGACGCAATCAATTTAAACAATATCCTTCATAAAAAAATCCGTCAAGTCTAAAATTCCACCTTATTTTAAAGATCCGTCTGTACCAATCATTTTATACACCTATACCACACCTATTGCAACCAAGATTTTCAACTACGATCACGTGTTGAGGAATCTCAGCATCGACGACTACAAGTCTATACATCCGGACTGCACTTTAGAAAGTTCCCCATTCAAATATAATCCTGCCGGCCACGTGATTTCTGATGCCTTGAATATTGTCAAAAACATTTCTCTACGAAATGTGTTTGCCAAAGGGCCAAAGTTTTCAATCCGTAAACTGAAAGTTCAATTTCAAGATCCTTATGGATTCGGTGGAGGATTATCATAGATAGTGGGCGAAGCGCGAAAGAAAGGAACTAGATACTCTTTCCGGATGGCTGAAGACTGTGAGGTCGTTGATACAAGTTCTAATTCGCAAGGTAAAAAGATCAATGAATACACACGCGAAATCGGTCTTCAAAGATCCGAGTGTTGCAAGACACTCTGAACTACATGGCAAATATGTTGTCGTCCCCACCGGTAAAGCCCCTAACAACATTGTTTTTGTTTGTAAATCACACTACATAGACTGCTTAATAAATGAATTAGGTATTGACTGTTCACTTGGCAACCCAACATTTAACCCAACGACACTTTTCAAAGAAGAAACCCTGGACAATCATCTGTCAGTTTTGTCTTCTTTTGGAATTTCAACTAAAAAGTATCTTCCTTCACTTTACTGGATTCCAAAGCTTCACAAGCTTTAAAAGCAACGTTACATTGCAGGGTCTGCCAGTTGATCAACAAAACCAATTTCCAAGTTACTGACAGTTATTCTATTAGCAGTAAAACTGGGCTCTAGAGTTACTGTGAAACAAGTCATTCTAGAAATGGCGTGAATCAAATGTGGATTCTTAAAAATTCCAAAGATCTGTTAGAATGCCTCAAATCAAGGTCCCTTACCTCTTGCAATAGCATCAAACCATTTCATTTTCCACCCTGTATACTGCTAATCCGCATTCAAAACTCAAAGAAAAATAAGGAGCTTTAGTTTACCTGTTTTATTAAAAAAGATGGCAAACGCTAATACAAATATTTGGTTCTAGTTAGGGACAAACCTTAATTTGCTATTAACTACTCTGATTCTAACAAAAAGTACTCTTAGATGACATTCGCGGAATGCTAGATTTCTTGATTGACCATATTTTAGTAATGTTTTGCGGACATGTATTTCAACAGACTGTCGGCATTTCAATGGGGACCAGCTGTACACCCCTTCTCGATTTATTACTTTATTCGTATAAAGCTGACTTCATACAGAGCCGTCTGCAAAGATAAATGAAGAGGTTGGGTCAATCATTTGGTTTTACGTTCCGCTATATAGATGATGTCCTTTCACTGAATAACTCTAAATTTAGTGACTTTGTTGACCGCATCTATCCAATTGAACTTGAATTCAAAGATACTACAGAAACGGAAAGGTCAGAATTATACCTAGAAATTTATAGTAAGGGCGGGTTAAGAATAAACTTTTACGATATAAATCTTATTTTCATTTTCCGATTGTAAATTTTCCGTTCATGTCTAGCAACATTCCAACCTCAACTGTAAACGGAGTGTATATTTCTCAGTTGATACGCTACTCCAGGGCTTGTGCTACCTATCAGGATCTTTTTATACTGGTTTGCAGCTGACAAGAAAGCTACTGAGTCAATGGTTTCTCAGACTAGAGTCATCACTCCAGAAATTTTTCGGTCGCCATCATGATTTGGTTGACCGTTACGAAATATCCATTTCACAAATGACAATGGATTATTTCCCACTGTTGTAAATAAAAATTCGGTCCTATACCGGCTGTGACTTACATCGATTGTGACTATACACCGGCGTTTTTCTACTGATTAATACGACGCGTGCCACTAATGGAGCAGGAGTTGCTTACCATTCCGGAGCACATGAACTCACCCCGGTTTTTGAAGGGTTCGCGTTACTCAAGCTTTCAAAAATTAGGTTTTAGTGTAGTGTCTTTCTTTCAATTTGCTTTGTTGGCCATGGTTTTGTCTGTCTTATGGCTCAACGATTTCTGTCTGCCCCTTTGATATCTTCGAATTCCATAAATCATCATACATGTAAATGAATTTCAAATAAAACATTTAATTAACTTCATGTTTCACTCTTATCCAAATTTAAATATCACTACTTCAAAAGAAAATATCTTTGACCTGTACTTTTAGCCGTGAAGCGCTTACTTATTTTAAATTGGTCAAAGGACCACGTGTGTTGAAGTTATTATCAAGTGATGGACTTAAATTGAACCATGGTGTCTTTACGTGTAAAAGTCCTTAGTATGTAAGTCCAGTGTAGAATACCAATGCGAGAGATCAAAAGTCCATAGTCCAAATAGGCAAGACAAAATTTAGAGCAAACTTAAAGATAAAACGTAAACAAATGGAACAAAAGCCTGGAATCCATGAACTCCTTTAAAAACAGGAGTGAGAAGGTGATCCGGAAGTGTAAGCATCCCCTTCCTTGCGCGCAACACCCGTCATGGAATCCAAAATCTCAAATCCGGGTTAACGTCAATCCTAGAAGAGGTCAACTTGCGGTTACAGGTCCATAACTAGTTTAGATACACAGGTGTAATATAGATTAACCAATTCGTGATGGCGACCATAAAATCGGAGAGACGACTTCAACCTTGATTGGATGTATCCTTTTTGTAGTAATTTATGCGACAACAGCAATGCTCTCTTAAGAAAATCCTGATACTTGGAACAGGCACGAGAGTATCGAATCTACTGTAAAACAAAAACTCCGAATGCAGGGCAAGCAGGAATATTGCCACATAAATATGGGAAGTTTACAATAGGAAAGATGAAGTCATCCCGTTTGTCGTAAATCTTAGAAACTAGTTTTCTCTCTTGCTCAATTTAGAGAAATAAAATAAGGTATGAAGCAGACATTTTAGTCTGTGGTCTACTTAATTTCTAGTTCGCTGGGATATATTTGATCGAGATGTTCACTGAACGTTGCATTTTTCAATGAGAAAACATTATCGGTATAGTGAAAAGTAAAATTAAAGGATCTGGCCAATTTCTTTTTGGTATTTCGAAGGAGCGCCTGAATGAATTCTGCTTCATATGCGTAAAAAAAAGTTGGCTTGTAAGGGTGCACAATTTGTGCCCATTGGAATTCCAACTGTCTGTTAAAAATAGAAAACACGGCCACCAAATTCTACAAAAAATGTTTTCAAGCAGAAAGTCCAGCATATTGACAATATCACCTTCACTGTATTTAATAGCACAAGCGGCGTGTCCTCTACCAAATTAAGATTTTTTTTACCTAAAACTTAATATTTATATCCTGGATTTCCATTTTGTTTAATAAAACACTGATGTATCAATTTCTTAAGACGTCTTTGAGTTGTGAATGTGGATTCGTGATATAAAGGGTAGAAAAGTCAAACGTTTGAATACTTGTACAAAATTGTTAAGAATCAGATTTGAGGTATTGAAGCAGATCTTTCGAATTTTTTTTAATATCAACATTTGAATAACACCAGTTCGCTTTATCACAGTACTTTTGAAGGCCTTTCTTGACTTTTGAAAGTATAGTTGTACATCATTTAGAAAAAAGCTTGTTGGAGCATATGGAGGGACCCGCTATATATCTTTCTTTATATGGACACTTGTGTAGCGGATCAGTCCCCCAAGACAGCAGTGTCCTTGAAAACTGAAGGAGCTTTTGTGCTAATCGAACCCTGTAAATTTTTTAATCCGAATCTGAATTAATGATCTGACCATTCAGAAAGGGTGTAAACCTCTACCTATTCTCGCCTTGTCCATTGCCTATCACAGTCCTCCACTGAATCGATCAAGAGCTTAAAGTTTTGTTTCCAATTAATTGGAGTTGTCATTAAGTGATCACTAAATGAAAGAAAAGAATTCCA
>JAULBM010075319.1:0-19718 GCA_032357055.1 Geukensia granosissima | reverse complement strand
TGATTTATTGTTTAACTTGTTTCCGTCCTGAATATGCATGAAATATTTGCCATTGGACGTTAAACAACAATCAATCATTCACTCAATCCATTTGAATTCTATCTGGACCTTTAATTTTTTTCTCTTGTCTTTTCCTGCATGATCATATCTTTATGACCAATGTGAATGTACAAACAAGATTAATTGTTTTAAGATTTTGAAAAATAAATCTGGACTAAAGTTTAATTTAGTTTAAAATTTGGACCAAACTCTATGTTTTTAAGACCTATTTTTAAAATATAACTCTGTCTTAATAAATTCTGATTGGAAATCTTACAAGTTTCTATGTAGAAAAAAATGAAACCTTTAATTAAGATTACAAAGGAACAAAAACAAAATAAGCTGAAATATTTCAGATAAATAGGACCAGAAGAAATATTGGACAAACGATACATATAACAAAATGGAGAATGCTTCATTTATTCAAAATGGATAAATGATGTAAAAACATTTTCTGCTATCTAGACATACGTGCAGTTATTGTAGAATAGCAGAATAAAAAATGTTGCTTGTCCCTTTAGTGGTCTTTGGTCTTTTAGTAAGAGAATGTTCATGTTAGAAAGCATTTGTTATGTGTTCAATAATTACGGAATACTTGAAAACCCAGAAATCCGCGTAAGTGAGATGAAATCTCTATTGTTTCTTGGAAAGTTATTTTAAGTACGTGCAGACATGCATTAATTTTCAAAATCTTTGCCAAAATTGAATGCTTCATAAACAAAAGCATTATTTCAGTTTAGGAATTCGTGTATTCCAAGCCTTTGTTCCTTTTGTTTTCGTCTTATCTTTTAGTTTGTTTCAATTTTGTCTTGTCTCTTTGATTTAGCAGTGCTGATCTCTCAATTGGGTATTCTACACTGCACTTATGACAAAGCGACCATAGCAGTTTAAGATTATGCTTTTATAGAATAACTACTATAATAACTGCACGTAATTTCTATACCAACACGTAACATCAAGGTAAATGGGGGTGATTCCAGTGAGTCAAATTCTAAAGAAAAGTAAAATATAAATAATTACTTGAAAAATAAGCTTCATCTTTTTAGCCAAAGAATATGCTTTTGGTATCAACAATTGAAAGTGTTGAATTCAACAGTGAGTCGATACTTTGAGATCTTTTTAATATTATATTTAACACAGATTTTGTCAAATCCGCTATTGTTAATTGCCCCTTTTATGTTAATCATTCTTCTGATGATGGAAAATTTTTTTTATTTTCTTGTTTTTTTTTTTGAGGAATTTTTTTTAAATAAACAGTTTTTTACTATTATCTTTTATTTCTGAAATTTTACTTCGATCTCACACTTAAGTACCTTATTAACCATGTAAAGATTAATATGAATAATAATTATTATAGTATGTTCATTTCAAATGTTGAAAATTATATGAATATAAAATGTAAACATTTAAATTATTTATGCAATAGTATCACCATATGTAATTTATTATTAATTGAAAATGCAAACATACGGTACAATACAAAACATTTGTATTTCAAAAAAAAGAAAATTTGTACATCACAATAAAATAACATGCGGAAAATATCATGTAAGATATAAGTATTAGTTATATATTTTTGGTCCGCATTAGGCTGTAAAATCTTTCTATTAAGTACACTCTAGTGTAAAATTGAACTGCTTGTGTACAGTGTCTCGAACGAAGTTTTTTTTAACTGTCCTCCACAATAGCTTGGATATCTTTCTCCATCCTACAATCAATTGATCCTAGACCTGACCTTTGCCCTTTTGTTCTCTCAAGATTGTTTTATTGTATTTTACAGCTTAATTTAAAGACTTTTTAATCGTATATATTTTATACGTTGCCGTTTCGCATATATTGGTTAAGAACTAATTCATTTGCATTAATGATTTGTTGTTAATCCTAAACTTACGGCACTCAAAATGGTTTTCCTAAACAAACCAATAAAAAGGGGAGAATCGAAACTTTTGTATAAGAAAGACGGAGATTCTTCATTTATCAAAATAAAGCAAATTTCCTGGGGATGGTCTATTAGTATTAGTCATAATGTATTAGATTATATTAACCATCCTTAGGCATTGTAATTAAGCTATAATCTACTTAATTATATCTATAATTCCTGGACACGCTCAATTTCTTTAAATGTACTACATTGTATTTACCGTTGTAAATGATGGTACCAAATACTACGCAAAGTTAATTTCCAACGTTTCTTTAATGATGAAAAATTGGTTTCGTACAGCTACAAAGACATTTCGGCAAATTAATATTTTTTTACTGTTTTAATATTACAATACTCAATATCTGTCTTTCTATCATCACATTTCAATTTTTATCAGTAGCTGACAGAATTTCGTACAAAAATTAATCTCTTCGAAGTGGAGTCTTTACTTAATATATCTTTGATTTTTCATAAGCCATCGTCTCTTTAAAGATAATAAATTGATTCGTTAACCCACAACCAAAGTCATATATTTTGAGTCGTGTCATTTGCAGAAAAAAATTAAGGATGCGTTCTCTGTATATATCCTTTTTAGACATCATAACGATTTTTATTAAGCCACCTCAACCTCCTTAAGACATAAAATACCCGATTTTACTCCTTAGCATCAACAACTGGAACACAGATAAAAGTTTTTGTGGTGTTTTTTATAATGCCTCCAAAAACATGATGTGAGAAATGTTTTATCTCCATCGTATGGTGTTGTAAGTTTATTTAAACATACAGTCAATGAGAAAACTGGTAGTACACAAAAACAAAATCAAACATGTTTGTAGGCGGTCATTTTACAACAGATAAAATATACCATGAAGGGTTATTTCTCTTTTTTTGCAAAATGTAGCAAATAGGGACATCCATTAATAAAAATTTAACCTCAATAGGAGTTATAACTCTGTCTAATGTTTTTCAGACAGAATAGTTTTTAAACGGCAATGCGTCCTGTATTTCATATTTCTTTAATATGTTAATCATGAATGGAATTTGTAAAATATTTTATCTTGTGGGTTAACAGGTCGAAGCATAGAAATTTTTGCCATTTTCCTATTTCCAACACAAAAATTCATAAATTTTAGCTTCATTATGAGGTACTTGATTCAATTTATTGATGTATTCTGCTTTCTTTAAATATTGTAGTTATATTTCCAACATAACATACCATGGGAATCTAAAGACAGAACAGGTGCAAAGCTAAATAAAGAAATTGAAAAGGAAATGTATACTTATATGTACTAACTCAAGAATAACAATTTAATAGTAACAATGAAAGCTGGGGTGTCATTATTGCTTTGAATGCCTGCAAATATCATCTGATAAAAAAATAAGAGATTTGGCATGATTGTTTATGAAACAGTCATCCACCAAATAACAGTCGAAATTCCCATTAGAGCCTTCAATAATTAACCGGAACCAATTCAAAAACGGAAGCTGTTTAAGGCCACAAAAATACATAATGTTAAAATATTTCTAAACCACGACAATCGACATAATCTATTGAAAAAAAAATGAACGAATAACAATGAGAATTTTTTTGTTGGTTAACAAATAAATATTAACATTGCACTGATTCGACATTTCTTATCGTTTGAAACTTCTTAATCTAAATGCATGATTATTAGACAGTTTCCTTTTTAGTGCCGATAGATTATTAATCACTCCGGAGCCGGATCTGCATTACGTTTTGACCCTATAGTATATACAGTTTTGACATAGAACAATACGGCTGTTATTTTTTACAAGGCGGATACCAATCACTTGAGTTCATTTTGGGTTCATTTTCCGTCGTTAACGTTGATGTGTGTTTTAAGATATTAGGTTCGTAATTAACCACTTGAAATACTTTTAATCTAAAGTAAATCTTTATAACTAACATGGGTTTACAAATATTTGTTCTCTTCGGAAACAATAAAACATTTTTTTAATTAATGAAAGAAATCACGATTTTGTTTATTATATAAAAAGCTAAAATATTTGACCGCCATTTTTATAATGGTCCGAATACCCCAATTTATGGGCGGTATATTTTTGTTGTTATTTGTCTTTGTATTGTTGTTTGGTTTGCTTTTTTCTGGATATATTTAGCGTTCTTTTTTCTAATGTTTCCTTAAATGATGTAAATTTCATCACCTCTGATTTCGATATATTTACAGTCGGCCCCCAGGTATTTAACTACAGATTGTCTGCCATCTTTGCGTGATGAGACATTTTTGCGTTTTCTCTAACAAGAAAAAGGAAATACGAATATAATATAGAAATAGGATATGTGGCATGATTGTTCATGTGACAGCCATCCACAAAATGACAGTCGAATATAAATATCTATAGGCACCATTACTGTCTTCAATAATGAACAGGAATAGAAGACTTCCTGTTTGAAGGGATATCATTTGATCGCTTGCCGAAACACAGAAACACAACAATATTGTCAGAAGGTTACATTAAAAATAGTTGAGATCTAAAAACCTTGTCAACATTCATAAACAAATCATTTTTTGATATTTTATTAAGTTTGTTCTGTTTTTGCAGTGGTTCACAAATACGAACTGTGACAATTTCATTTTTATCGCAAATTTGTCCACGAGATCTGTCTGTTTTTGTAATGGGTATTATTTTTTTGCCAAAATTTGCAGTGGAAGTAGCAATGCTGTAGGGAACTGATCTATCCCGGTAAATACATTTATACCTTGTGATTTCTAAATAATATTTTAAAATCAAAAGATATAACATGTGGAATCTTAATGTGAATATCAAATGATGTTAAACCAGTGTCCGTGTTGGACTATATAATAAATGTATTCTTTTTTCAAGAATGACATATAGAAGAAATATAAGTCCTTATGGAGGTATAAGAAAAGACATATTCTAAAATTAATAGAACAAAAAAGAAAGAAACAATTAAAAGTGTAATTTTAACAAACATGTTGCAATCATAAATAAACGTTAAATAGTTGCTTAACTTTGTTTTCTATTATTTGCCATATCTTTACTATATTTGATACTTGTTATATCTAATTCATTTTAACAATCTATAGAAAAGAGAAAGGGAGCTTTAAGCAATCAAAAGTTTTATGAGAAATATATATTTGTATGTTTTATATGTTGCATAAAACTTCTGTTAATTCATCACCAAATATTGGCTATTTCATCTTTAACTTTTTAATGATGACAAACTAGTTGTTTTAACATACCTTGTGCCTGGTTACATCCACTGAAAATACTAATGTTAAGGTAGTAAATATTTAATAGGTAAACTTAATAGATGCAACAGCAACTGAATAAACAGTCTACCAGACGATCATAAAAAGGCATTTTCAAAGTATATAAAACATCAATCGATATATCGATATTATACGCTTATGAAGTAAATTAAAACACAGCAACGGTCAAAACCCCAAAATCCTATTTTTGATCACATCAACCGATCAAAAAGAGCTTAAAACTATAATTTTTTTAAATTATTATAGACCAGTTAAAACGCAATTGTCATTGACATTGTCAATGACTCTTTATCATCATGTGAGTGTTCAATATCCAAAAGTAGGAGTGATCATTATGACCATGTTACTGTTGAAGACCTCGATGGGGCCTGTTTAAGTTTAAATGCGACTGTCATTTGGAGGATGGCTGTCTCATGAACAACCAAGCCACCCCATCTTTTTTGATATTAACACTGTCGAAGCCCGAGAGTCTCGTCCACCTTCAAAATTTACCTTCATAGACTTTTGTGGTGTCACATTTTTTCTTTCATTTTTTGGAAAAAGGTTGTAAACGAGATGCTTTCCTTATGTATTGTAAAATTTTTACTATTGGTATATCTCATCTGAATAATAATTTAGAATTTAACAAAAATCCTCTTTTTATTCTGGGTTTGAAACCAAAATCCAAAAACCGTAAAATCGGTTCATATATGCAACGGCTATCAAAGCAGAAAATTATCTGGTAACCGTAGTTGTGTGACGAAAATACTATATGGGAGTAGCGAAGTAAAATTGTTTATATTCTTTTACAATCCAGGCCATGCGCTGGACTAAATGTCAAATAATAAATAATCACGTTACTTTCAAAGACATGCTTAAAGACATTTTAAAGTCCTATAGGTGAATTGATTATAGAAATAAATTAAAAACTAAATTCAGTTTTATCTCAGCCTAATGAAAATAATTAATCGGAGTATGAAATATTTACTGGAAGTTTTTGAAAAACGCACACCTTTGATAAAACGTCTGAACATGTAAAAATAAATGCTCCTACTGAACTTTATACAAGACATCAGCATTAATTTGAAATTTGTCAAAATTTGGTCGAGATTTATATAGTTATGTCTTTGTAAATACTCGATAAATTTGGCGAGATGTTTCATCTTTGTTCAGTTTCTTTTGAGAATTACACATGTTGTAAAAATAATGTGTTTTATGAGAATTCGTCTGTCTTAATATAGTAATGTTCATAGTTTAATTATAGATCTTTTCCCGTCCAAATTCATTTGAAAAATGCTAATTTTTTAATAACAAAACGACAAATTTCAAAATCACGGAACTGATCGTCGCCTGTAATCAGATGCTAAGACTGAAATATCGATATATTTGGTAAATAAACTCATGGAAAAAAGAAACTGTGCATCTTATAAAATTTAATAAAATTTTTATTCTACAATTATTTCATTGAAATATATCTTTGATTGTTGCATTTAAATGATGTTTACCTATTCGTAATGCTTCAATAAGTTTTGCACGATTTTTTCTAGTGTCATCGGGCTATTCCATATTACCACCTTTTCTGACTTCAGTTCACATCCTTATGAATTTTGCGATTCATTTTCCTTCAGAAGGTTTGTTTGCACCTTACACACACAGAAAATCATCTTTATTTCGATACATTATCCATTTTCCTGATGCCACGGCTCTCCCAAGGTGAACGCAATCGTGCAATTGGAATGCTGCAATCTGGAAGAAGCCAAGCAGACGTTGCCCGACACTTAGGCTGTCACAGAAAACAATACTGTCATTATGGAGACGCTACAACCAGCAAAACAACGTTTCTGACTATCCACGAACAAGACGTCCAGAATCATGGCAACAACGTGACGTTACAGCAAGATAACGGCAGACCCCATGTCGCCCGAGTTGTTCAGAACTTCTTGCAACAGCAAAATGTCAAGTTGTTGGATTGGCCAGCCGTTTCTCCGGATCTATCCCCAATTGAACATTTGTGGGATGAAATGGACCGTAGGTTTCGACGACCTCCGAATCCGCCCGTTTCATTGGCGGAACTCGGTCCAGCACTTGTCAACATCTGGAATAACATTCCCTCAGCTTTTGTTCGTAATCTATTGTCATCAATGAGGCGATGTTGTGTTGCATGCATCGATGCAAACGGAAGACATACCCGTTACTAACTCTTGTGAATTTCGTTTTCATCATCACTATCTTCAAAATGATCGCACATTGACATTTTTTAAATCAAAGTCATGCAGATTTGTTTAAAAGTCAAAAAATGTTCTCTTATAATGTTATTGTAATTATTGCTAGAAACAAATATTTGGTATATGTTTTAATTCATACGAAAGCCTTGCACAATTTCTTTTTTCCGTGAGTATATTTCACTAAACTTTTTGTTGTTTAAATTCTTTTTAAAAATAAAACATAAGGAACTGATAGTTAATGAATATTTAAGTCAAAACTGTTTTCTTATGCTCGGCCGAGGTGAACAAATCAAAATAAACGAAGATCATTGTTTGTAAACAAACCTTGTTTGATAGAGTGCTGGTAATTATGTAGAATTCATACAATGTAATTAACTACAAACATGATTTTCAGTTCAAGGCTTGACTTTTAAAATAGTAAATTTTATTTTTAATCGTTAATATCCATAATTAATACCCATCTGCCGATCGATCAACGTACACATAATGAGCTATCCCAAGCCATTACTGTTGGTCAGTAAGATATGAAAATAACATATTATCTTATTTAAATTGCTATGATGTATTTCATATTTTCCAATTTAAAATGAAAGAAACGCTGCATATCTTATTAAACATTACATTTTTAAAAGACAATTTAATAGATGTACTAGGTTTCAGTTGATCTCGGAAACAAGTTATGTAATTCCATGCAGAGTTGTCGTTCCTGATTACGACCTAAATCGCTGCATATGGCCTACTTAAAATGACTTATTAGACAAGTTGTAATAACACTTCTTCAAATACACTTACATCTTTAAACTTCATTTTCAATAAAGCAATTAAGAATAGCTGCAATCGCTGTTTTTTTTTATTTGGACGTTTCTCGTTAACAATAAACTCTTAGAAATGAAATTTACAAGAGAAACGATTTATCATTCCCGATCATAAATTTTCGTTTTCTTGATGTGGACGTTCCTCTCGCTCTCAGGCGGTTTAAACCTTTCGTAAGCCGTCTTGTAACCCCTGTGATTGAAATCAAGTTCTGCTGAATGCAGTTGGGGCTTAACAATGATACTAGCAACCAAAGAACAGATAGATTGTTTCACATTTCAATTGTCTTGGAGATTAAAAAATGTGTTACGTCATAATGCATCCATATTATGTTGGACCCTTGTAAAGGTCAAATATTTTAACTATCATTGTTAACTAGTAACACATGTCTGATTTCAATTTTAGCCATGAGAAGCAGTGCATTGTAGCATTACATTTTATACATTCATTTCCCTTGGGAAGCATGACCTTCTTCGGATGAACAAATTTTCATTTTTCACTTATGCAGAAAAAATTTATGATTTATTCCACTATGCATAATTTCTGACAAAAGAAGGTGAAAATTTTCATTTATGTCTTAACAAAAAATCATACCATCATTTTCTGTCAATTACGCAACGTTTGATAACGACGTCAGAGGGGACTATGATAAGTGGACACGATGTTTTGTTCAATGTCAGGTGGTACTCTCTTGACCAATCAGATAATGTACATGTAATTGTATCTCCAATATTGATACAGTGGAATAATATTATTTGAAGCTAAGTAATCTTTATTATCGATACATATACTTCAATTTGTCTGCTTGAAGGCACCTGCTTCAAGATTCTAACAATTGAAATCAACGTCAGCTCTTTATTGTAAATCACGATTTTGAAATAAATTTATTCTCGTGTATTAAAGGTATATGTGCTTATTCAAGTCTCCGCCTCCGTTCCTATACATATATACTGCTAAAAAGCTTTGTAACACATGAAAATAAGTTTGCATAAGAATACGTACAATTGAACAGAAAAAATCAAACATATCAAAGTAACCATATTCGTTTACAGCATTGTGCACCCAAATAACATCACTTTCTATATAAATTCAAAATTGGTAATTTTGTATTTTGAAACTACTGAGTTGATGTTTCTGCTGGTGGATCATGTCCCTGATGGTATCCACCAGTCAACGTGTCAGACTTGTCTGATATATAATTTATAAAACAACAGTTTAAAGAAAATTAGCTGCATCTGCTAAAATTCTAAAGCACTGAAAATACGAAAATTGCACTTAGAAGTTGTCGCTGCTGTCAGACTAAGCTGATTTTTTCGAGTATTTTAGATTTTAGTGCTTCTATTGCTATGTCTTGATTTCGGAATTTCTCTGTTTTAATTCTAATGCTACCGATGAGAGGTTGCTTCTTGAAATATACATATAGCATACCAAAAATGATTCAAATTTATTCTACATTGGTAATTTTGTATTTTTAAATTTTTCATTACTTTAACAACATTAATAAGTGATCATCAGTGCAAAACCATGATTTTTTCACATTATGGAATAAAAACAGAGCCTAATAACAGAATTGTGGGGAAGTATTTTTTGATATGGTAACCGGTACCTTGCCTGCATTTTGAAAAAAACAGCAATGTGTTTTCAAACGGATTAAGCATTGGTTGATAAAAAAGGTTTCTTGACAGTCTTCTTACTAAGGCCTCCTCAGACAACAGGCAGCAAGCATAATTCAGAACAAATAGTCTGTTAAAATATCTTCGTGATGTTTGGTACGATCATATCTATTTTGAACAAAAAAAATCCCAAAATTTAGTTGTTACTCTCCGGTTGAAATAGTCATATATATACTTTGTCGTTTTGTCGAAATGACAAAAAGTATACAAGAATAATGATGAATTATAAAAAGACGGTTATTAAACAGCTTTTTTACAACAACTTATAATTATGTCACAAATTGGGGCAAATATGGGGCTTAACATACCTACTTCTTCCTTGAAAAAGTAAATATGTCGTTTTCCAATTTCAAGCATAAAAACATGAAAGCGTATACTTAAACTGGAATATGCAACCCTTAACACTGTGCACGCTAAACTAGAAAATACAGAACTACCCAAATATTGGTCGTATCTTGAACATTTTCGTCCACAGACAACTTTTTTGGTGACATCAGAAAGAATGAATTTCAGTTTTCATTACTTTTTGAAAAACAATTCACATAAATTTGACAAATTCAGATGTTATGGAACAATGCCTTCTCAAAAGGTCGGCCGTTTAAGAAAAAATGAGTTTTCGCAGGAAATTATAATTGCTATCTGTACCATCTTCTAAATTTCACCTATGCCTTATTCTGTTATCCGGAAAAGAGATGAGAATGGATCCACGGTGTAAATAAATATCAAGGAAAATGATAACTAAATTGATGACGATCATCAAAACAGATATAAATTCTATCTGTGGCATAATGCATTATGCCTATTAAACTGAATTCAATCTTGAAAGGGAAAAACAGCTAGAAAATTCAATTTGTGTCACTGATAATGGCATGTGCATGCAGTTAACAAATTCTTGTCTGAAATACGACTTAATAGGTAAATTAAGAAAGATAAAATATGACATTTCTACCCTTCAATATTATTTAGATTTAAACTGTGCTCCATTTAACCAATTGAAATTGTATTTAGTCAGCAATCTTTTTGACGTGACATTAGATTAGACAAATAAAGATCCGGCATGATTGTCCATGAGACAGCCATCCACCAAATAACAGTCGAAATTAAAATTCACAGATACTGTTAAGGTCTTCAATATTGAACGTCTCTCCTATTTTGTTAAATATGTATATCATGTAAAATTGTTCTCTACGACATCTGAATCAGCTGTCAATGTTCAAATAGATTTATTGACTTTAAATAGCTAGATTTAAATGACATTTCGATCCAAGAACCAGACTTTTCTCAGAATGTCAAATAAATCATTAGGTATTTGTTGACACCATTGAATTAACCTACATTATCATGATATCAAATTCTTGATTGATTTGGGAGAAATACGATTTACAACATTTATCCTGGAAAGTCAATTGATAGTATAACCATTAGAATATGAATAATATGTTATGATGGGGGTATTGAGTTTGGTTTAGAAAACACATCTATTGAATCTCAATAACCAACATGTCAAATCTTACCTTTAAGCTTAAAATATTTTTATCCGATCTGAAATTCTTTAATAAATGATACATATTAACCTATACTGCCCGTGAAATGTGGTCCTAAAACAAATATTGTTTTTAAAGAAAGAATATGTAATGTATGCCAGAAAGAAACGATCAATATCTTACGTAAACTTAAAAGAAATATTCAAAAGTCAAATTTAACTGCTTTTAAAAAGTGTATGTTTAATAAAAAAAATCTTAATGTCCTCTTGCAAAACGTAGAAAGGACTGTGTTGGTATGCGGTAATCCGAATGTTTTGCATCAATTTACAGTGATATACTGAAAATCCTTACATTAACAAATTAATTACGTCCTTCTCGCACAAAGTATAATTAAGTGACAACTAGTGAGATATGAACGACATCCGGTTTACTCAGTCAACCATGTTCGCGTCAAACATGTAATTAAACTAAAGATATAACTATAATTAACAAAACGAATTCAGGGCGCAGCTTTAATCAAATATTGAATTTTTGAGGTGCTTTGAATATTGAACAGCTAAATACAAAGGCTTATGGAATTAAAACTATGAAAATGATTGATAGCTATGACAATTAGCTTCAGTTTCATCACGTTATGCCTTATATTGCTTTTTGTTAGTTTAGACGTAATGACATCTGCACATGTTAGTAAAATGAAAGTTGAACAAAATCTATCCTTGAAGATCCCATAAGGCAGTGGTTTCTTTGAAAGATAATCTTTTTTGACGCTATGCATGGATAATAATGTGTTTAAGTTAAATAGTATGGTGGTATTTGATATATAATATTTTGAATTGTAATTTAAAGGCTGAAATGGATTTTAGCGGTTTTATCGTTCAATGTAATATGATTTTCGTAGAGATCTACATACTTTTTGCACATCTTTCATGTACCTCGGATATTGAAAATATGTTGATGTTTGTATGAAAAATTTACAACACTGAAGCCCATTAATCATTGCTCACTTATGATATTAATTTTAGGTTACTATTAACTCTTTATATACGAATCTGAATTGATGTTTACATATGGTAACATATGGCAAGACAATTCTATCACTACAAGTTGTTTCTGTATGACAAGAGAGCCATTTCACCCAAACAGTTTAACAACGATACGGAATGCTTCAAACTACTTACTTTTTTATGATTATGACTAAATATGAAACCATAAATGGTGAAACGTGTAAATATTTGTAATGCTTTTTCAATCTTTTATCGAGATATTATTATTTATTAAGACAGGTCAAAAAAGGAGAGTCAGATTTCTGTACTTTATAAATTAATCAAGTTGTTGGAATAATCTTTACTGGTGAAGTTAGTCAGACGTAACTATTTGAATGCATTTATGAGAGTTTACAGATTCTTAATGATCAAAGAAAATAAAACAAAACAGCGTCGAAAACAAATGGAACTAAAGAATAAAAAATGTGTTTAAGATATCATGCTTTAAACTCGGAGATAAACTCAGGTGCTCAACAGGTGCTAGCGATTGTTACGATTGTTAATTCATTGTAAATTGTGAAGAATTAATTACTTTTAATTTTGTGAAATTCATAAAATTAGTATATATTTTACACAAATACTAAAATTGCCAAACACTACAAAAATAACAAAATTTGCCCTCGAGCAAAAAAAAACAAAAAATATGCAGATTAAAAAAAATTATCCCGTACTACTCATTTTAATATTCGATGCACACACAACAAGGTGTATATGTATAGTATCTATCTCTTAATTAGAACCAAATTTTCACTTTACATTTAAAGTTTATAAAGTACTATGTTAACTCGCCGCTCCATATTGTTAGTTTACTCATTTGCTTTTCGGATTGTATAAAAAGAAGGAAACTTTAGTTCCCAACACAGCGTACAAGGGCGCAATTACTAATTTGATAGTAAGTCGCCCCTAAAATCTATCTAGTAGTAGTAGTAATGTGTGGAACAATCATTCTTTTTGCTTTAAAACAAGCTTAATATAAGAGACCTATGCTTAAAGACAAAAAAGGTGTTGTCCGGACAATTAGTTTTAGTATTTAACTATTGTTAAATGTTAGGTAAACAAAATGGTTCGTTGTAATTTATCCATATATAAAATACCTAAAAGTATAATGCAGAGAATGAAATTGTCGTTATATGACCTTCAGGTGAAACGCCATCAAGATCAGTATTTATATCCAAATATCATTTTTATAATTTTAACTTTAGGTTACAGTCATTTTGAAATACGAAGGTAATCAAAAACGTTATGCCACACACTTTTTTATAATACATGTATACCCACGTATCATGATACCAGATACTTATACTAGGAGACAAAAATCTATGGTCTAGAAAATAAAATTGCCTTTAATTTTAATCAGAACTTCAGGTAAAAAAGTCAAAAAGAAGGTTAAAATACAAAATTACCAATGTTACGGGACACAACCACTTACCAAGATTTTCCCACACACCGAATATTAATTTAATTATCAAAAGTTCAGGTAAAAGGTCAAGGTCATAGCAAATGTAATCAAAATGATAAGTCACATATGATTGTCAAATACCAGGGGTTAATGTTAAAAGACAAATAAGTAATGATCCTGTCAATTTAATTGTTTTAAGAACTTATTTGACCATCAGGTCAAAGGTCAAGGTCACGCTAATCAGTGATAGTAAGCGACAAACCGACCCACATATCAAATATGTATTTCATTATCTTAATTTTCAGTAAGTCAAAGGCGAAGGTGACAAAATTGGTGTCTTCTTATAATATATGTATTTATTGAAGTATATAGTTTCGAATATTTGTTTGTCAACAGTAAAACGACATGTAATAGTTGGTCAAAGTTGTTTTGATTGGTTGAAAACATGCACGGGAAAGTCGTTCTGTCTGGATGTAAGTACAGTAATAGGTGTGTGGTTTCTCTCATTCGAGCCATTGCAACTCAAGTGTTCAAGCAACTTTTTCTTTTTTTTAAATTTATAGTAATTTTTATATTTTCTGTAATAACAGAAGTTCCTATTATATTGACGACAATTGAGAAGAACTGATAGCAAATGATTATACCAATCTAGTCGCGTCCTCATTTAATTTCTTCATTAAAATAAAATGAAGCACTAGATGCTTGCAAGTGGCATTACCAATATGATAGTTTGTTATGTAATATATAAATGATTTATGTTCGTTTGAGCAGTGCGAATAAGGACATAGATCCAAGTATCAAGTATTCCGCCTTAGTGGTGTAATGGTTATCGTACCCGCCTCAAATTGGAAGGCCGTGAGATCGATCCCCGGACTGGTCAAACCAATGATATTAAAATTGGAATTAGCTGCTTGTCCGCTAAGCAGCACGCAGTATTTAGGGTTAGAAGCAAATACTGTTCGGTCTAAAGTCAGAATAATGTGTCTGGGTAAAGTGGCATGTTTTCCTATGGACTATTGTTTCGGTAGCAAGTTAAAAATCCGACTCAGCGTGTCGGTCTAGTACAAAGCAGGATTAATTCATCATCATTCATTAACATGCACTCGTCATGAAATGCAAGAAATCTTCACCGCTGGACGCTGAGCAAAATTTTTATCATTTTTGATTGTTTAAAAGTCGACATTTACAGTCCAAAAATTAAAATCAAGAATATTGATATTTATCTTTTTCATTTTATCGCAATATGCAGCTGCAAACCTCGGAGTTGTTAACGAAGACTATGATTCAAATATTTTGCTTGTTTTAAAAAAGATTTTTGAGGCAACATCTAGGGAAAAGTGCTGCGTTATTGATGTCGTCAGAGAAATATAAAATGTGTTATATGCCTCTCATGGCGTTCAGTGCCTGTACTCCGCACTGAACGCCATGAGAGACATATAACACATATTATATAACAATAGTCCATAGGATTGATGATTGCATAGAAAAACAATTTATAATTATATAATAAAAATTGTTTTTCTATGCAATCATCAATTCAATATATTATCCATAAAGGGACATACTCTCCGAAGCAATTTAGTAATTAAATAAATATTCCTTTATTATTATGTTACAATAAGCCATTAGTCTTTCGGAGTAGATGTTATAAGTTTGAAAAGTATAACACGGATAAATCACAACTGAATAATTTCACCTCTAACAAAATTGTAAAAAAAATACTAATTATTGCCCTGAAAAGAAACCGTTGCAAACAAAAATCAAGCTATGGCCATTTATCACGGTGTTACCCTTGCAGAACATAAATGTTAAGTCTCTTACTCAATTTCATCAGTATCAAGGATAAGAGTTCATGTTGAAAAATGATTTACAATTACCAGTCATTCTGCGATTATTTTCTCGGGGAATTATAGTCCTGCAACATTGTAACTAAAACTCTAGTTTTTTATATTCATATGTTAATTTTTTTACATATTTTTGATTTTCTAAATCAGGTATAATTAACATTGTACTATAATTAAAATTGCACTATTTTTTTTTATTTAATTTTATTTTATTTATTTATTTTTTTTTTTTTTTTGTATCAACCTGAAACAATAATCCTGTAAATTGTGTTGAAATTCCACCATGATGCATACTGGACAAAACAAGTTAACCATCAAACACAATTTTCCCTTTCAAATGCATTTCATTGTCAGACCTTGTATTTAATTCTTTATATGCAGAATTTAAAATTAGCTGGGTTATGTTTTCTGTAACGGATTCATGGCTATCAAAAGTTGGCTACTGAAAAAGCCTCTGAAGTAAATCTTTTCATCTTTAGTCTTGTTTTCTGCGAAAGGCCCCTATTTTGCCCAAACTTTTATACCACTTATGGAAATGGAACACTATTCAGTGACATTTGAATTCCATGCTCCTTTTGTTAAAGGAATTCAAAGATATCAAAGGAGCAGACAGAAATCGTTAAATCGGCGAAGAAACAAACGGGGCAGACAGATATCGTTAAATCGGCGAAGATACTGAAGGGGCAGACAGAAATCGTCAAAGATACCAAAGGAGTACACATCAATATTAAACTAAAGTCTGAAATAATATTTTGCTGACAGCGGAAGAGCAAATGATATCACTAAGATTGATCAAATTATCAACTGAAAATGAAATATTGTTTTCATTCTAGAAACGGACGTTTTATATTCGTTGGAAACTTATATCAGGATGTCAAAAAGCCTACAAATTTTCGAGACAATATGTCAGTTAATGCATAATGTGCATTAAAAATATAAAACACCATTTTAAATGGTAGTGGTCCTTAACTTTTTTTGCAGTACTAGACAGGGTCTGCCGACCGCAGCTATGGCAAATATAGAAAAAGTGTTTTGTACGTAGAGTATGTCGAGTGGATCTTTCAGAATCAAAGTGTTTTGTTGATTAGAATACACTGTAATGGTCAATAAATGATCGTTGTTTTCTTTTTTTGTGTGTTTGAGGAAATTGTCTCGTGTATTTGTCGGTATCTGTTTATACCTTTTGTTTTTATGTGGGAAATACGTAATTAATGTGTAATGTGCAGCATCTTAGCATGCTTCTGAGGAATTAAAACAAGTCACTGAAAATCTCAATTTATTCAGAATAGCTCTATCATATTACAGTCACAATAAAGGGTATCTCTCATGCTTTATTGGACCATTCCAATGATTATCTGAAAGGCTGTCTGAGCGTGAGTCAGATGATGTTTCCTGGCGCGATCAAAATGTGTTTCTAATGATACAAATGTCTCATTTTAGAGGTAGGCAATTTCCAAATAACGATTTAAACATCTTAGGGGTATGCATTTTGGCTTCTGTGTGACCATTAGAAGTGGACAACATAAATCCCGTTTCAAAAGATTAAATTTACCTGAAGCTATTAGGGAACGACCATTTGATTGTTAAATTACAAAATTACCAATGTTGGATAAATATGGGAAATTTTGAGTATGCTATATGTACATTTCAAGGAGTAACCTTTCATCAGTAGTATTAGAACCGAAACATTGGAAGTATAAAAACATAGCAAAAATAGTATCAAATTCGAACAAATCAAAATGGGAAGCCAAATCCGACAGCAGGTAACGAAGTCTTTCCGTATTTCCAGTGCTTTCAGAATTTCAGTAAATGCAGCATATTTCTGTAAAACATTGTTTGATAAATTTCATGTCAGAAAGGTCTGACAACTGGGCTGGTGAATACCCTTAATGACATGATCCACAAGATAAGGCATCTACCCAGTGGTTTTAAAATACAAAATTACCAATATTGAATACAAATGGAAATTTAATTTTATATTTTCAAAAATATAGAGGAGGAATGGGTTGTGTCTTTTTTGCATTTATTCCATATCCCTTATTTTTTGAAAGGGCAAGCTTTCCTTAATATAATTCACATAAAAATGTTGCCTACTGTTAATCAATTTGTTCTTTCGTTGAAATAGCAGGAGTTGCTAACCCTTCCGGAGCACCTGAACCCACCCCAGGTTTTGTAGGGTTCTTGTAAGTCTAGCTTTAGTTTTAAGTGTAGTGTTGTGCGTACTTTGTTTTTTATTTCGTTTTTTTTTTTGGCTACGGCCTTGTGTGTCTTCTGACGCAATGATTTATGTCTGCCCCTTTGGTACATTGTATATTCAATATCTTTTTTTCTATTACCAAACATAGTCTACTAACCAAAACAAAACAAACTTGGTAAAACATTAAACAGAAACAGTCGAAATTGACGTTTTTACAGAAGATCCTTTTAGAAAACAAAGGAATAATACGTAAACTGAACCTCAAGTTGGAAAAAAGAAACTTTTTAAATATACTTGACCTCATTCTTATAATTGCCTCAAATTATTTCTTACCAATTGTAACAAACCTTATTTGACTTAAATTGCCCCTTTCGAATTCCTTTAAGCTGCACTTTTCTTATTTATTTTTTTTTTTTGGTTATAATGTTTGAAACTAGTGTAAAGTGATCGAACTTGTTTGTAAATTGCGTAAAACGGATAAAAATGTGAAAATCCTAAAAGTACTTAAAGTTCCATAATTTACATTCTCTGGGTAATCTCATTTAGAAAGTTGTCTTGCAATTGCATATAGCATTATTCGTAATCAACACTCCATCCGTTATAAACAAGACAACACTTTAATCATAAATCCATCATCCTCGTCACTATATAAGACGAGTGACATTTAGGAAAACTAAAGACATATTCAGAACATAATCAGGAGGAATATAATTAGTACAGTTTGCCACAGAATTTCAAACAATGGAAAACCGCCAATGTATTCATCCATCTTCGTCAGTCAATCGAATTGGGGATTGCAAGATAGATGCGAGACCAGACAGTTTCTTATTAATAGTAACATCTTGATACGTATATAACAATGATATGAAGAGTAAAAATAAACCAACAAGGGAACACAGAGAATAAGTATTTAAATACTGTATTATACATGTCTGTGTAGCTTTTAAGTTTGATGCTATAAAAAGAAGAATAATCAATAAATTTTAGGTAATAGATAATTTCAGAGAAGGTAGATCGTAATGAATCATCAAAAGGTTAGTAATTATTATTTTTTCCAAGCTTGAACTCCACGAACTCTTTTACAGAACATTTTTAAGGTCTGCTGTTTCGAAAGGTAAATTGCATTGTACCTCTACCCCGTGCACTTTGTTGTGTTTTTTTCCTTTAATCTGATTTCACGTCATTCCAGGAGGACAATAAATTTTTTTTTGAGTTACAGGTAACAGGTCATCGGAAAGATACATTTATACCCTTGGAATCAACAAATTCATACAAATTTATTGGACTTGATAGAATTTATCCTTGCTGTAATTATTTTCATGACAACAGCCTTTCTTTTTTAGAAAATCATGACACATTGATTAGGTACCATTGTTGACGATGAAATGTGACTCAAAACATCATAGGCAGCTGAAACAGGAACATTGCCACATTAGTTTATTAAAAGAAAGATTATGAAATATATTCCAGAAAGATCTTTTATGGGTTTTGGATTGCATAATTGCTCGTTAAGCTGTTGCCTTCAGTTCACTAGATTGCTCCATGGCAAACGAAAAAATTTCTTTATAAATTGTGCCTTGAATTGCCCTCCTTTATCAAACAGTTTATGGCAAAATAGGAAATTTAGATAGGAAATTTAAAATTTGCTTCCCCTTTTATAATGCAATACTGATTTTTTTGTCTCACCAAATCAATAACATACAGTACCTGGAACGTATAAGTTAACAAACGAAACGATGAACGCACGCAAAACGCACGCTAGACGCACGATGAACGCACGATAAACGCACGTTATACGCACGCTGAACCATGCACGAATAACCATG
>JAULBM010075208.1:0-19720 GCA_032357055.1 Geukensia granosissima | reverse complement strand
ACCCAATCACGTGTTATATGTCTCGACCAATAATAAAACAGTATTTAAATGAAATACTAACATACTGTAATTATTTAGAAAAAAAATTCTATGGTTTACCGGGATTTCAGACATTTGGGAAAACACCAACAAAAACTATCCAACTTATGTTTTCATTTGTGTGTTTGATTTAATTTTGCTTTTGCTTTTAGTCCAGCGGAAAATAGTTCATGTATATTAGGATTAAAGTATATTAATGAGTGGTGATGAATGGACACTGCTGTGTACTTGATCGACACGATGAGTTGGATTATTATGAAAATGATAAGATATAGGGTAAATGTCAGACTGTTAAAGGAGCACAATTTGTTCCCATTGGAAATGTCAGACTAGAAGAGATGAAAAATATGAGTCAATGAGAAATTACAAATCTAAAGTTTTCAACAATTCCTTCAACAACGGCGGAACACCACGCTTTGTAAAAAGCGCTAAATCGCTCCAAATAAAAAATAGTAATGTTCTTACCTGAATATGATCTAAAAGGTACATTTAAAAAAAATTAAACACAAAGACAATCCTATGACCACAATTCCTGAATCGGAACAGGTTCATGTTCATGAGACATGTGTTGTGGTAAAACTTGTTAAGTGGATACCCAACCCTACCCAAATGAGTAGTCAAAGGAAAAAATACAAAGTAAACAATAGCGGCAACCGACGATCCATAAAAATCTAAAAGAAAGTCAAACAATGCGGCTAGAGAGTACCTTAATTGCAATTTATATACTTAACATAAATTCATGCAAAAATATACATCTCCAATGAATGCTCGCAGTTACTGAAAGCAAGCTCAGGGTGAGATCCCTAATGATAAAACATCAAGCCACCTAACACGAGAAGTCACCAAACAAAGTTTGTCTGATGATTTGATAATGTGTTTTCAATAAACGTGAAGAAAGGTGCTAGCTCATGAAAGCAAGAGTGCAGGAAAGCATAACGTTTTGCCCAGTCACATTATTCTGACTCATAGCAACCAGTCTTTGATCTTACTTCTAAATGATGCATGCTTAATAGAGAAACGGCAATGGATTTTTTTATTTAGAAAACAGAGGTGCTTCGCAAGCGATGCATGATACGGCCGCAGCATGTTCAAATGTGAAATATGAACAAAAGACCCTTTGGGTAAGTGTGGACACAGTATTTTGTTAGACACAATAATGTGCTGGACACAGTAAAGTGCTGGACACAGTAAAATGCTGGACACAGTGATATGATATAAAAATTTCTAATCTCCTGCAATATCACATTTTTAAACACTTTGACCAATTTTATACAAAAATCTGAAAAAGCTCCAAAAAAAAATGCTTGGATTAACTTTTGTTGCATTTCTTTTGCGGAATTATTTTAAACAAAACCATCAAAAATCAAATTCAAAATAATTTTTTCCATATTATACGAAATTGAATTCCCCCTACCCCCACTATTTTGACCCCTTCTAGCTCGAAATCGGTAAAAGATAGAGAAAATCTGTTGACATTATCCTGAAAGCTCTCATTGAGAGGAATTAAGTGCAAAAAACACCATCAAAATTGGATGAAAAATATAAATTTCACATCTCCTACAAAACTGCATTTTTTAAACCCTTTGACCCCTTTTATACAAAAAACGGTACATTTTACCAAAAAATGCTTGGAGGAACTTTTATTGCATTTTTATAAGAAATCATTTGCAAAAAATGCCATAAAAATCGGACAAGAAATAAAAAAGTTTCAAAAATCAGGGCGTGGCCATTTTTTTACCCCTTGTATCTCATTAAAAGAAAGAGATAGGTCATGACACTTGTGGCCTATTATGTTGACTTTTTTGTGGGCAATAAAAAAAAAAAACGCCATCAAAATTGGACGAGAAATAGAGATATTGCATTCAAATTAGAGAAAAACCCCTTTTGGCCCCTCCTAAAAAAATGGGTGGGGCTAGATATCCCAAAATCAATACCAACCTTTATTTAGAACCAATTATTAATGTCCCAAAATATTAAGAGGATTGAATAACCAGAACAAAAGTTATCATTCGGAAACCACTCTGTCTACAGACGCCAACGACAACACCGATGACGACGACAGCATCATACCATAATACGACCGCAAATTTTTGCTGTGGTATAAAAATGGGAAATTTATATATTTAGGTAAAATAAATATTAATTTTACAACTAAATAAATGTGTGATATGAGAATTTAACTACTAACTAGACTTTATCTCTCTTACCAACATCTTATGAATTATAGACATTAATATTCCAAGAGATAATTTTTATATGAACTAGTTGGCACTTAGATTTATATCTTGTAAAAACTGACTAATTATATAATTTTTTTGTAGATTATTGATTCAGCAGATCTTGCTCCAACTTACCTGCATATTATAATCCAAAAACCAGTAAAGAAAATGTAATTATAAGACACAGAAATTCCCTGCAGTATTCTACACAGTTGTTATATACAAAATTTATCCGTCTTGGGATATCACAAAACAGCTAAAATTTCCAAAAAATATATGTTTGCCTTTTTCTGACGTCAATTTTCCTTTTCAACATTCACTCAATATGGAATATCATTTGAGTCATCTGAAATATACTGGTATTGCATCCTGTCAGAACAATTATGCACATGCGACGCATGGTTACCACTCACACTACACGAACATATAACAATAGCACAACTAATTACATCTGTTGTCCATCAGAAAATTAACAAACCAAAAATATAAGTAGCTATGATTACTGGAGTCAATTACCCCCTACCTCTCATCACAGTCTTCTGAACTGAATGAAAAAATCATTGAGAAATATTGGAAAAAAGATTGGAGCCAATTGACCTAAAGACCTTTAAAAGGTCAAGTGTTAAAAATCAACTCATCACAGTTTACTCTTATTACAGAGCCAAGAACACATTCTCTATAGGGAACTTGAGTAAAATGGCAAAATTGAAATAGGATGTGAACTGGTGACCTTTAAAAGGTCAAGTGTGAACAAATGATTCAGCCATAAGATTCTTAGTTGGAATAGTTTTGTCTGATGTTCCTAATTGTTAAATTATCTGGGAAAATCAAGAAATATTGGAAATAAATTGTCTAGGATTACATAACGACCTTGGAAAAGGTCACTTCAAGATGGGATACTGATGGCAAGATATTAACCACTTTGCCAACATAATCAATTCTTATAACAATGAAAGAGAATATAAAATATGTCTATGAATACGATAAATATCATCCTTGTACCATAAATATTAGAAATATTCAATACTGGTTGTCTGGGTTTAGTCCTTGACCTAATTACAAAAGGTGAAAAAATTAGATAAACAGTTTGTTGAAAGTTATTTCTTTCTTATGGTCTTTTGACTTGATTATTGAGCAAACTGATGGCCTGTGACTATAATGAATGTTATTGTCAGCCAAATGTGGGAAAATTCTAAACTAATGAAAGCCCCAATGAACAACATCATGCCTTAAATTTCAGAATTATGGATACATTTTATCCAAGAGAAAAATTATACATTGTGTAAAATCACAAGTTTGCTGACTACATATTAATAATGGAAAATTTTACCTTAGACTCCAGAATCTTGACTCCTGTAATGTCTGTTATTTGGAGCATGGGAAAATGTCTCATGCTAATTATAATGCAATAAAATTTAAAAACAAATGAAACATACATTACAGAAGAGGAATTAGTCTTTCTTTCCTTCCAGTAAATCTAATAATTTCCAATATTATCAAAGAATGTGGTATCACCTTTCTTCATTAACAACAGAATACAATGCTCCGTGGGGGAATTGTTTTCCTCATGCGGAAAGTTATTAACAAGCGCATGATAAAAATAGATATACTGGCTGGTACCCTTGGGAACCAGATCAATTTTCTACATGCTACAGGTCATTACTATTTTTACATAAATTAATTTTTTTTTCCTATTGAACTGAAGTTATCATGCAATTATCATTACAAAGCTTTTATGACAAAACTATTTCTGAAATTGATTCCAATGTATATAAATCATATGAGTACAAAGAGATCTATTAATTTTCCCATTTTTCATCAGTTTTGAAGATTTTTTTAAAAGAAATTTCAACACTGCCTCAATATAAATCCATGAAAATTCAAGTTCAAGAAGTTGAACTTTAAGTGTGATAGTAAATTATAGATTTCAAATCATTTATCTAAATTTTAAAAATAAATCCAAATTTCCTCAAGGATAAATTTACATTAATCAATCATGATTTTATACACTGATTCAAACAATTGTTAACAGCTAAGCTTTCCATACAGTAACAAAGCTTCAGTTTTCATAAAACATTTCAAATTGAGATTTTTCTCAAAACATTGAGATATTCCTCAATTCCAAAGATTTTTTCCCAAATATATAGAATATTTATTTTTGTCACTCTATGTGTTGAAGAAATCCTCAAACCTAGATTTGTTATGAAACAGATGCCAGTCAAACTAATTAAGTACAATAATGTAAGATCAACTTATTTTAACAGCCACATTGCTTTCAATTAGAATTATCCACCAAATATTGTGCATGCATGAAGCTGACAAGAAACCATCAACCCCCCATTCACTGTTTAAATGAAACCATCAACCCCCCCATTCCCTGTTTAGATGAAACCATCAACCCCCCATTCTCTGTTTAGATTCTTATTTCTCTGTGGATATTTCCACTTTGGCCCATTCTGAAAATGATTCATATTTTATGCAGGTTCATCAGGGTCAACCAGAGAAGAAGATGAACACAGGATACATCCATTTTAAACAGATGTGCTGACTTGATATGAAAATTTTTTGTTTATTTGATTTTAAAAAAGTTTGGATTGTTTATTCTCATGTCAGGTACCTGTAAAGATGAAACACTGTTCTTCTTATAACAATAGTTTTTATAAATGGTACAAAATTAACAGAATTTAAACTTATGGTACAAAAGTTATTCCCAGTTATTGAACAGGAGGAAAATAATTCCAGAAAACTTCTTTCAGTTTCTTGTGATTTACATAATATAGTAAACATATCCTGGAAAGTTCTTCATAAATTTCAAGTTAAATTCCTCATATAAAAATCAAAGCAAACTGATTCCCAACAAACTTCAATATCAGAAGAAAGTTGATCTTTACTGTTTTTGTTCATTTTCTACCAATTAAAAAATCAACAAATTCAAAGCAGCAATTTAAAAACCATGTTCTTCTGAAACTGAGCTGAGTAAACAGCCAAAAATACAAGTTTGTGTACTGCAAGTCACTATGGGATATGAGAGTTTATCTAGAAATTTACAGAAAAAGTCTGCCAGTATCAGTCAACAAGTACAAAATATTGACAGGGGAAACAAAATGATTAAAACTAACACAATACAGGAGATTGGAGTCCAGTTTCTTATCCCTATGTTGAGAAGAATGACTTGTTGACATCCAACATTGCAAGGGACCTAACTCTGTATTTATTTTCTTCAGATCACCTGTTATATATAAACTCAGTTACCCCTTGATAAATTAATCTAATTAGTGTTTTCTGTGTGGGGCATCTCTACAATCAGATTTATAAAACTTAAGATGGAAATTCTCTTGACAGTCTGACCCTAAGAAGTGACCTTCTCAAAAGGTCAAACTTATTAAAAAGGCATGCTTAGAATTCCAGAAATTGGAAATAATTGAAAGTGTTGCTAGATTCCTTAATAAATGTGAATTTTATTCATAGGAAATTTTGAGAGTCTCCTTGACATTGAGAGTCATTTGATTCTGAATAAGGCTGATAGAGTTAAAGTGTGACATATTACCTATTCCTGGTTTTAAGCACCCAGGGAGGCATAAAAAAATCATCTCCTTGTATTTATTTGTTTTTTTTTAATTAGGTTTAACGCCTTATTCAACAATATAAAAGGAATTCGAAGCTACCAAAGGTGCAGACAGAAATTGTTTAGTCGGAAGACAGACAAGACCATGGTCAACAAAATAAAATGAAAGACAAACATTAAACACACAACACTACACTGAAAACTAAAGCTGGAGTAACAGGAACCCTACAAAAACCAGGGTGAGTTCATGTGCTCCTGATGGGTAAGCAATTTCTGCTCCACTAGTTGCACCTGTTGTGTTACTCATTAGTCAGAGCTGGAATATAGTCACAATCAATGTTTGTCACAACCAGAATAGGAACGAATTTGTTTTCAAGACCACTTTCCATTTCTTGATTTGGTACTTTATAAAATTTTAAACAAAGTACCAAATCAAGAAACGGAAAGTGGTCAAAGTTAAACAATATATCTAAATACCAGAATGGCTATGTACAGGCAATTAATTTACTTGCCCGATGGATTTTCACTTTCAAAACAATATTTTTACTTGATATGGGGAAATGGAACTTGGAATTCTGAAGCCCTGTGCAAGGTCATAGGTCAACAAGGCAGATGTAAATTTATCTCTTGGATTATTCTCACTTCCTGATTGACTGTGGTCATGCAACATATTAACTGACAGACTTACAACTAATAACATTATACATTTTGTACAGACCTATTCTGAAGGCTCTAAGAAATATAGAATCTTACATTGTAAGCCGTTGTGTATCATATTTCTACAGTCGAGATAGTTAAACCTTAAAATTTTAGACTAGAAATATGATAATCAACAGCTTATAATGTAAGATTTTGTTTCTCTAATTTTTTTTTAAGCATCAAAATAGCGTTAAAAACTATTATAGGCGGGATCGTGCAACATCTTTTATGATTACCTTGTTACAAGGGACGTAACTCGTGTACAAAACAAACAAACATGCCACTTATTTTTACGGCATTTTCATATGTATTAGTAAAAAAATAACGTAATTCCTACCTAACTGGTACAGTCTTTGGAAAGCTCAGTCCTCCAGGGTAAGAAATAAGATCGTGAAAAATCTTTGAATTTGTGAAGCGAAGCACGCGGGGTCTGAAAATCAGCCAATCATCAGCTGAGAAATAACAACCCTCTAGAGGATTAGAAAAACATTTCCAACACCGGTCGAGGAGTGTGAAAATTACAAAAGAATTACAGAAAATGATTTACAGAAATACCGCACTTGTTTAAATTCTAAAGCACTAAGGCAAAAACGAAAATGCTTTGACGGGTATTGCACTTATTATTTGTTCCTAACGTCGGAGTTGGCTTCCTATTTCGATATGTTTGGATTTTAGTTTTCTTTTGCTGGATTTGGAACTCGGATTTCTTATGTTTTTGTTCTAATGCTACTGATGACAGGTGGCTCATTGAAATGTACATGTAGCATACCTAAATTCAACATATTTATTCAACATTTAACATGGGTAATTTTGTATATTGTAAACCTTTGTTGAGCGAAAATGACCACTGTTCTAATTAATTAATAAGGTATTTTACTTTCGTAATAACAAGAAATGTTGAAATGTATGTGACGACAAAGAGCTTGTTTTTTTTTCATCGGAAGGTGTGTTTAGCGAATAATTTATATTGAACATATATACAGCAAAATTAGTTCTAAACAACTATGTACAATATGGCACCAACAGTTAAATTGTGTTTTATGATATTTACAGTTGTAACTTGTGCAGACTTCCCATGCAAGAATAACGGGACATGCGTAGACACAGGAACAGCATTTATTTGCACATGTTCTCCAGGTCAGTGAAACAATGTCTTGTAATCAACATCTGAGTGATATGATACCTGGAAATTTCTAAATCTGAATGAAAAGTGACTGTCATAACCGAAATTTTTTTGTCTTCAAGTCATTTTAGTATGCGTAAGCTGTTGACAAAATGTCAAACATTGAATGTTTTCAATGTCATAAGTTTTTTTCTATTCAAAAATATTAATTTACATTAAAATTATCAAAAAAGGAAAAAATTGACTTGAAATAGAAATAAAAGAAATGTATCATTTGTTTTCTCCCTTTTTGTGTTTGCACCATATTTCATCTTATCACATAGAGTATTTAAAAGGAAGTAACTATCATTTCTAGGTTATTGATCTAACGGAAGTTTATTATAATTTTTTAACATTGTTATAGATTTTTTTGTCTTTGTTTAGAAATGGGTACAAAATCAAAAACCTATTGTTGCAAAATTAGGATCAAACGTTTGAACAAAGCATGCGGATAACCTAATATGAGGTAAATATTATACAATTGTAATAATCATGCGCATTTTATTACCTTTCTAATTAAGGATTCACGGGTGCTGATTGTGAAATAGAAATAGACGAATGTGCCTCCAATCCTTGTCGAAACGGTGGAACTTGTGTTAATGACATCGGGAAGTTTTCTTGTTCATGTGTCGGTAATCAGACTGGAGACCTTTGTGACGGCGGTAATATTACCATTATTCCTTATTGAACTGATATTATTAATATTCGTCGTATTATTGGGAGAGAATAAATATCTGACGGGAAACCCTATATAAGTCCTCAATGTAAACAACAATCAATACCATAATTACCGCATACTGACTAAAATGGACTCAAAACATGAACCTATACGTTCTCTCAAAACTAAACACCTATGAATCTTAACAGAAGAGAAACTCGACTTTACACACTATAAACATGCATTAAAACACAAAATTACCAATGTTGGATAAATATGAATTATATATGCTATTGGTACATTTCAAGGAGTAATCTCTCACCATTAGCATAAGAATTAAATGATAACATGTCCACGAGCCATACATTGCAAAGGAAACTCAAATCCAAACAAATCGAAGGCCAAAACCTACGACAGAGACAACTAGTAAATGCAATACTTTTCGAGGCCTTTGCGTATTTTAAGTGTTTTAGAATTTTAATAAATGCATCAAGTTTCTGTAAAACATTGTTTGGTGAATTTCATGTCGGACAAGACTGGCAAATGGGCTGGTAAATTCCCTCGGGGTAGAGGTATCGACCAAGTACCAATACTAGCATTTATTGTGTCTAATAGAATTTCCCCCTATATGTCAATGTGGAACCTTACAAATAATACTTCAAAGTCCCAAATATACATACAATGAAAAGAACAGTAGGAGGCTAGTGTTTTAAGATTACTATTTACATTTTTGATATTTTTTTTAATAAAAATCCTTATATATTATGTCTATTTTATATAAAGTAGACAAAACCTCGATGTTTTTCGTAATTAAATATGATTAATACCATTAAATGGCCTAACCGGAAAGATTGATAATTGATTGTATCTGTAGTATAATGTTACAGTCTTTTGATCATTGTTTCGGAAATTTACAAATTCATATGGATATCGTTTGTAAATGGGAACAAAAGCACAAGGTATTCACCTTCCATGTTGTCAGGACTGTCTGGCATGAAATATCACATTATGGTTCGCAAAATATTTTGATATATATACCTTATAATTCAACCACCCATTTCATTCTGTGTTGAGATCGTCAATATGGTGTTCTTGCTTCAAGTGCGAAGATCGTGGGTACGATTCCCGGCTGGATCAAACTAAAGTCCTTAAAATTGGTATTTGCTGCTTCTCCGTTGCAGGCATCAATTAGGAGAAAGAACCAAGCCTAGACGTCTCGTATCTGGGTAAAGAGCATATCTTTAAAAATCTGGCTCAGCGTGTCGGTATAGTACAAAGCAGAGTTCATTCATCATCACTCATGAATATACTCTCGTTCTAAATATGCATGCGATATTTTTCTCTGGACTTCAATCAATCAACCATTTGGCTTTAGACCAGACAGCATAGGAACTATTACAACAAGTTTGAATGATGTAAACATCTTTGCCTTTCTTGCTTGTTTCAAATTTAAACGTGTTTAGATCGGAGTAAATCTTCTGCTATGTTTGGATCGTTTGTTGTTGTTACCATTTTTTATGTCACTTTTACTTACCGATATCAACAAAGCTCTCATTGTGTAATTTACTCAATCTTCAAAACCAGTATTCATAATAATCCAAAAATACGTTTTAATTTATCTTAATGCCAAACAACATCAACAAATATAATAAGAAACAGTAAGTCTTGATGTTGTGAATATTTAATAAATAGAATGTGTGACAGCAGAAATCTGATGCAATTGAAACCTGTTTTCTTGCGATCTTCTCTAAAATCTTGCTAATGTGTTTGTTCATTTTACATCCTTTTAAGTTAATGTTTTCATTGTTGTATGGCACACCATTGTCCCATGTTAGGAGAAGTAAGAAGAAGGGTTTAGGGTTTTACCCCACCACATGCCTCATGTTATTTTCCCAAGGCAGTAACCTGTATTTCAGCGGTTCTCTTATTTATTGTTATTCTTTCACCACTTTTCAATAGATTACATTAATTGTCGTGTTTTTTAATAGTTTACGGTTTTTATTTCGGGGCTTTCTACAGCTTCCGTAGTATGGACTCAGGTACTCAGGTTCATTATTGAAGACCGTTATGGGACCTGTAGAAATTTAATGTCGAATGTTATCTGATAGATAGTGTCTCATGGATAATCATGCTTTAGTTTCTATTTTTATATAAATGATTAAATTTTTTTGCTCTGCAGAGCATGTTTAGCAGGTAAAACAAAAACAATATGGATATGGGCAAATATGCTTCTAAACGGTTGTTCTTTATTGGGTCATGTTTTTATCGTCGTTACTCTTCGAAAAATAAATGTTTTTTGTCCACAACTCAACTTTTTTGTAGTAATTTCGTTGTTAGCTTTGTTGTCCATTGTTCTTTTACACTATTTTTGAGTATTCCTGACTTTTGATAACCACCAGTTTTGGTTATAAAAACGCGACAAATGCTATTAGGAGAGCATGAGTTTCTTACCTTTCTGAAACACCCGAGGTTGGCGTAATTTTGTAGAATTCGTGTTGCTTATTCAATCTTTGTTTTTCAGTGTACGGTTTTATGTAATATTTTCTGTCTTCTATTCCTCTTCTTCTTGTCTTGTCGTCTTTTTCTTTGTGATTGCCACTTTTCTTCTCTTTTTTGCATTCTCTTTGTCATCTTGCACTAATCAATTTAACCCGTAGGCTACGAAAATTGCTCAGTTTGTAGATCAATTCAAAATTATGTTAAAATGTACAAAAATATTAGAATATCAGTGCTTATGGTTTTGCATGAATTATCTAAAGGTAGGTAAAAGAAATTCGTATTCGTATGTTTTATGTTTCCTTATATATCATTGGCGATATGAAACGTCGTCAGACAACATCGTTACAGCATTATATGTTTCCTTGGGGCTGTTTTTCATTAAAAGTGTATCATCAACTATGTTGGTAATGAATAAACATTTAGTAATGTAGTTTTATTTATGTATTTATTTGATTTTCTGAAATATTGAATAATCTTGGCAGTTTTTGGTCAAAGATGTTTGTTTTCAGTTCGTTTGTGTATATAGTCTGTGTATTGTTTCCGCCCTGTTTTTGTTCACGACACTGTATATCTATTGGCTTGTCAACACTCGTTTGATTCTCTGCTTTCTCTCACTTCCTCTTTATACAGAAGGCATTAACTGTCAATTAAGATAACTGTAAATCCAAAACTACAATTGTGGCTTGTTAAAACAATCTGTATGCAAATTCAACTTCGAAATATTGATGATTAAATTAGGAACGAGCCGCGTTGTCAATCGATAACATACTTTTACAATGTAAATTACTTGAACTTATCGATAGTTATGTAATCCTCATCGTGCACATTAACAATATTATCTTCTTATCTTTAATTCAACTACACGTTTCATTACATGTTTAGTCGAAACAACATCAGCAGCTATAACTACAAAGAGTAAGTCTTTTTGTTGTTGTTTGTTCTCTTTAGAATATGTGATCAAGGACTGCATCGATAAAATTATTTGTGTTGATATCTTTAGCTGTTTTTGTTTGACTGTTTCTTAATTGTGTCTTATAACTACTCTCCTATCTAGAACGCTATATGTTGAAATCATCAAATAAACAATACAGAAAAGATGTGGATTGTGTTTTTCTGGCGTATATTGTTTATGCTTTCTTTTAAATATTAGTTTTGTAGGAACAGAAAGTTCACATGAGAATCAGAAAACACAACCTTCTTCACAGTTGCATTTTATATGATCGTGTTTTTATTATCATTACTCTTTAAATATTAAAGTTTCCAAAGTCTATTATGAATTTGTTTTATTATTTCATTCGATACTCAAGGCTCACTTTTACGACCCTATTCAACCCGTAATTTTTTCCACTGGCAGTCTGACCTCCTATACAGATCACTGCTTACAGTCTACATATTGATAAATTGTTTGTTATTGTCCTGAATGTGGCTGCAATATTGTCACTAATCAATCAAATGTAATACATCAAACGAAATTTGTCACGTCTTAGGTCAAAATATAATGAAAGTACAGTATTTTTTGTTATTTATCGTTGGAATTCTAATTTTTTGCCGCAACTCATCCTTTAGTAAATAATACAGTTTTTTCCAGCCCACCATTTTTTCTATTACCCCGCTATGTTTGATTTAGACATTCACATTTGTTGTGACAAATTTCGTTTGGTGTACTATAATTGTTATTAACCAAATAGTAATCATTGTCGTTGACTATAAAAAACACGAAGAACGCCACTTGTAGAGCAGGAGTTTCTTACTACCGAGGCTTTATTATGGATCCCGTGTTTGCTCACTTCTAGTTTTTTGTGTAGTGCTTTGTTTTGTTTCTCTTAATTTTCCTTTCGTTGGTCAGTGTCTTATCTTTTTTTGTTTTGTGTTTGCATCTTTGCCTCCTCCGAAATAAAAGTTAACCATGATGAATATTTTATATGCTATATGTACATTTCAAGGAGTAATATGTCATCAGTATTTTTAGATTGAAAAGCTGAGAATTCCGAGATCCAAACATATTAATAGAAGTAACCATTCAATTTTTTATCTGTTACATGTAAAAACTATTTGCTAGTTTGTTATTTCCCAGATTTGACATGAGTAATGCCAATGGTGAGAGGTTACTCCAAAAATGTTCATAAAGTATACCAAAATTCTCCATATTTATTCAACATTGGTAATTTTGTATTTTGAAACCACAGGAAAGATACATCTGTTGGTGGAATAGAGGTTCCTGAGGGTATTTATCAGCCCAGTTGTCAGATTTTGCTGACATGATATTTATCAAACAATGTTTTACAAAAATTCGCTGCATTTGTAAAAATTCTAAGACACTGAAAACACGGAAAGGTCCCGATAAGTATTGCGAAAAAGAGAGAAAAAATAAATAATCGAATTAACAATCTGTGACACCTTAAACGAGATTGAGTGGTTTGAAATTTCTTTCAAAGGGGGAGGGGCTTGTTGGACTTTAAAGAACTTGTTTAAAGCAGAACATGGTGTAATTGAAGCAGCTGATCCAATTGAAGAGGGTTATAGTCATGTCAAGATATAATTACAATTAACAATTAAGCTGAATCGAACAAGATAGATAAATGAATCACAACTTGTACTATAAAGGTAACATTTTTCCATTGCTTTTCATGCATTTTTAGTTTTCAGACTTAAGTGGAAGTCGCCCTTGTGTACTTTTGGCCCTTTGAACTTGTTTTGAAAAATGAGTAACAAAAGGTTTTTCAAAGTGATTTACAAAAAATCCAGACTTCTTTTTTATCATTTTTTATTTTAATTTAAATTTGGAAAAATCCTTCCACATTTACAAAATTAATGCGATATTTGTACCAAAGGGCAAATCATGATTATAAAAGAGCATAGCTATAGTGACAATATCTAAAGGATAGAAAACTGAATACATATCAGAAAGACACGGTCCACATTACATATAACATAAGTTAATACCAATTAATAAAAAGCGAAATGTAACTGCGTATCAAGCGCTTTTCTGGATTTACCTTCATCAGACACGCTAGAGGCACAAAATAAGATAAAGATAAGTCAAACTAAATAAATTTCTTTTCACATTTATTGGCCAATATACAGTTCATGACGTGACGAACACTGATAAGCCAATTACACATATGACAATCAGGGAATTTTACAAATTATATTCTTTAAAAGATGTAAACTTTCCTACATACATTCCAGTATCTTAAAATAAATAAGAGCATACAACTCAACCACGGGAAAAACAATTATAGTATGAAGCCAAAATTGTATTGTGGATCAAAATACTGAATAGCGTTTCCTGATTGTAGTGTTTTCTCAACGTCTTTTACTGAAGCTAAGTGGAGTGGGAATATATACGAGGTGGATTTCTAAATACTCATTTGTAGTAATAAGAAACAACATATAAGGTTGGTTAGGTTTTCACCAATGCGAAGTATTAATCCAAGTTAAATCATCGGTTCACATGTCGTATTAGGTATTTCCGATAATCAAAAAATCTACATATCGTCTTCCTCCTTTGAAATTTGAGATTTGGTTTCGGGAGCTAAGCACAGTGAGGTTTCTTATTTGTTCTTGTTGTACATAGAGCACATGTCTTTTAAAAACTCTCCAAGGCTTTCACCTCTGCTTACGTACTTCAAATGTGCTACCAGTAAACAACATATAACAAGTTTTATTTTTTGCAATATTTGAATATTTCGATAATAATAATAATACAAAATTCATGTTATCTAAAGTTCAATTCAAATAGTCATCCAAGCTAAAGACCAATGGTTCATTAGATCTATTGCCTAATCGAACAGTTTGTTATGCTCATAACCCCTTTATGTATATGTATGTTTCATGTAAATACAGAAATTTATATGTAAGATATGCTTGGTTTTATTGGTATATTTGTGAAACGTTTGTTTCAGGTCTCCAATGACACCTTTTATTGAAATCAAATGCAGATATTTTTTTTATTTATTAAATGCTTAAAGTCAAGTTTCAACATGATATTCTATGCTTTCAACTTTTAAATATTTGTGTTTAAAATGTTGAAGTGTTGACAAAATTAACTAAACTTTCAATAATGATGCCGATTTTAAGTGATGTTTTTTTTTTACCTCGATGGGTTGTTTGCTTGTAATTGGAAAATGTGAAAAATCAGGTCACTGTTTAAAAAATCACATTCATAATTTTGTTTTTTATTTGACGCGATATTTCTTTAATTTCAGACGCAAGGACACCAGTAAGTATTTTTTTTGCACAATACAAAATGGATATAATATTCTAATTGTTTAATTATTGATGGAAATAGTATAAAAAGGCTAAATTGAAATTGTTCCCCACTTAAATAAATAGCATTAAACGCATGTCTCCAAATACAGAAAAATGTCATTGTTTTTGTGGACGTAACAAAAAATAGACCAGGTAAAATTTATTCATTAAAATAACTCGTTTTTCAAATATTTTTTGAAAAGGTCAGGGCTATCTCCAACGACATTTTATTACTCACGATTGACACGATTGCATGATGACCAGTGAGGATTAACAACGCAAATAGTATTAATCATGAAGGCATAATAAGTGAAGCGAAGAAAAGATTTATACTAGACATTCAGAAAATGAACTTCTTGCGAACTACTTTTCCCCAGGTCATATTGGTATTTACAACTGCAAATAATTAAATCTAGGATAAGAGGAGATAATTCTAAAGACAAGACTTTTTAATTAAATCGACATGTTCCAAAACAGTTGTTTCCAAAAACGAAATGCCCATAATCTAATAATATATATATACAAATAGAGCAATCGAAAAGTTTTCACACGCTAGCATTGTACTTTTTCATTTTAATTTCCGTTAGAAAATTGACACTGATACCATTAAGAGCACAAATATTCTACAAAAACTAAAAAGAACATTTCGCATCGGATTATTTTTATGTAAGTTGACCATGTACCTTTTAAGTTGACATTGAAAAAAAAGCAAATGTTTCTCAACCTTTATGAGTTATTTTCAATCGTAGTCCATTATGTTTATTGCATTCAAACAAATTTTAGCCAGGAGCATTGCTTCAGCACGGGCATCACTTAAAAAATATTGCATGAATGCATGAAATCCTTTGATTTTTGTTTTATAACAATATTGTAGTTGCTGTCAAAGACATGGCCAACCATTGTAGCCAGTGTGTGTGGTGCAGCGGCTGCTGTGGCATTTGGTGCTTGTTGTTGGTGGTGCTTGTTTGGATCTCCAGCACGGGATCGAAAACGAAACAAAGTGAATCCAGTTTCCATGAATCCAAAATCACCAGCAGATGACTCCGAAATTTACAACGAGGAATGGGCGCTTCCCGTGCAACGCCCACCACCCTCGGAACGTTTAAATACATAAAAATTAATACTTTTGCATGAACGACATACTTTGTGATTTGATTGAAATTATGTGCCTGAATATTATTGTGCGTGTAGTCTAACCTTGGGTCATTGCTTTACGGGACTCCTACAGTTTGTAATGAATTCGCTTTGAGATGTTAATTTTATCTTACATAAGTTATACAATCACAATTGGACATGTTTTCAACTACAAAAAGACAAAGGCAGTGCTTAATTTAGAACATAGGATAGAAAAAAATAATAAAACTGATAAAAGACAAATACAAGATGGTGGTGATTGTTATTTTGGATTTCCGTTCAACCGAGGTGCAAGCTAATAAATAATAAAGTAAATAAAATTCGCAAATATTGGCTTTTATATCCTCCCCGAAGAATTTTGCACATTTTTATTGCCTTGGTTAATCCATAAATGAAATGAATAAGCATTTATCTGTAATAAAACAAAGTTGTAATGGTATTAGCTGTAATATCAAAGAAATCAGCACTGGTCTTAATTGTGATATTTTTCAGAGTACCAAGTGTTTTAATATCCAAATATTTGATAACAATAATCACAGGCTATGCGGATGAAATGTATAAGCACAGGCAATGCGAATGAAATGTTTTGATAAAAATTATCTTATTTATTTTAGTGTTTTTCCTTTTTTACCCCATAATTCCATCTAAAATACCTAAAGAGCACCTACCAAAATATATACATTGCAAAGATTTAGTACTGGCACAGAGCCAATGAAAGTCCTGTACCGATTTTGTCATCCCGTGTGTTTCATTTACTGCCACGTGAAAAAAGAACAATTTTTCGAACTTTGGTCAGGAGGCAGTTTGATTTTGAATCACTTAAAATATGATTGTCAGATTGTCAATATGATGTGACTACAATGTAAACAATTTTTCTCCTTGAAAATATTATGAAACGAAAATAAAATTTTGGGCCTGACATGCGTCATTTCAAACCTTGTACTTTTAAATATATGTGTTTTTGTTCAGATCTTATCCTTTATTTGATGTAGATGTTGTTTTTCACAAAGAAGATTTTTACCCTTTTAAAGTAATAAAGCAACAATATTTCCTCTCCCTATTATCTAGTCCAATCTGTATGCATACGTTTGATCGTCACATCCTTTTTGTTTTTATTTTAAGAATACGTCATTTTTAAAAATTAATTTTAGGTGCTTAAACTACCAATAACCAACCTACAACTATAGAGGGAACAAACATAACACAATGATAGTAACGATTTATAAAAAAAATCACAAAGAGTTATATAATGATATTTAATATATAAGACTTTTTCTACTAACATGCAAACGTTCAAATTATCAATATTAATTGTCACCGTAGTCTTGTTAAAACATCAATTGTCGCAACCAAATAATTTTTTTTTACTTTACGTAACACTTCAACCTTTCACATGGAAGTTTGAAGCCCTGTGTCCAGCAGAAAAGCTATCAATTGTTGGATTTAAGTGAACAATACTAGATAATTAGTTAAAATTCTTATATTGATATTAGATATTTTCAATAAATGACAATTTTAGAAAAAGCCAAATGGAATCCAGGTACTATATAAAACTGAGATCAGCTCAGTTTTATTCATATGTTCGAAAATAAATTTACACTTCTTCTCATTTCTTTATAAGTTTTTATAAACGGTGTTGATCTAAATAATGTGAAAAATGAAAACCAATTTTTAAAGAGGAAATAAAACGATATTCGGAAAATAAGTGACAGAAAAACACTAATTGATTTATCTCCCTTGTACAAGCTACCATATATGGGAATAATATAACTCAATATAAATAGGTATTTGTATATAACACGTTCTGATATGTTTTGAGAATGTCTGATTGTCTCAACTATCGTTTTTTTTTTATCGTGGAATTGTTCAAAAGATAAAATTTAAGCATATGGTTCAACAGTTTTATACGATTTACAAAACTTCGTAAAAAAAACTCAGGAAAAACAGCGGTTGAGACAATCAGACATTCTCACAACATATCAGAAAGTGTTATATCTTAATGACTGTGTATCTGTCCCTCTATCATATATAATAACTTGGTAAATAGATATATTCACTGTATTGCTTCACACTGAAAAAAAAATCCAACATAATATACTAACTCAAACTTCTACAGGTTGCCATAGGGCTTTGCTTATGTATGTTTAAATATTGTCCCTGCCTCTGGCTTTGACTTTCTCTTTTGATTTGTTTGGAATTGAGTATTTTGATGAATTTTTCCATGCTGTATACGTATTAGAATAACCTCTAAACAGCAGCATTCTAACCAAAACAAATAAACAGCAGTATTCTGACCAAAACAAATAAACAGCAGCATTTTGACCAAAACAAATAAACAGCAGCATTCTGACCAAAACAAATAAACAGCAGGATTCTGACCAAAACAAATAAACAGCGGCATTCTAACCAAAACAAATAAACAGCAGCGTTCTAACCAAAACAAATAAACAGCAGCATTCTAACCAAAAAAAACATCAGCATTCTAACCAAAATCAAAAAACATCAGCATTCTAACCAAAACAAATAAACATCAGCATTCTAACCAAAACAAATAAACAGCAGCATTCTAATCAAAAAAAAAAACATCAGCATTCTAACCAAAACAAATAAACAGCAGCATTCTGACCAAAACAAAAAGCATCAGCATTCTAACCAAAACAAATAAACAGCAGCATTCTAACCAAAACAAATAAACATCAGCATAATAACCCAAAAAAAACATCAGCATTCTAACCAAAACAAATAAACAGCAGCATTATAACGAAACAAATAAACAGCAGCATTCTAACCAAACAAATAAAAAGCCGAGATCCAAATATATTAGAAGTACTAAAAACAATCGAAAAAAGTAAGAATATGTTTTCACCTTCTACATACTATGATATTTATTATAGAAATATTATCAAGTTATGAATTTATGAATTCTGTTTTGATGTATAATGCAAATCCTGTAAACATTATTCTGTATTCAAAAGAGTATCAAAGGGAATGTTATTAGTTTACGAAGCATTGACAGGTCTATAAATAAAACATGTAGGAAACATAATTATCATCTATTCCGTTGTTGTTCACACCCAGTTTGTTTATATTATCCCCCTTTAAGGCAATAACACAGCTTCAGTTCATCTTCAATTTATGGTTATTTCACAATAAACACGTGCTTGAATGTCACATGAAATGACTATATAATAATATTACGTAAAAAACAACAGCAAAGAAGAGAACTTGTTATCATAAATTTGAAGAGAACCGTCAGTTGTCACGACAATCTTAGACGAATGTTACAAATGTTTATCCGATGCTTGAATCATATCACATTCAAATTATCATAGACTTGTTGGTGCCTTTCGTATAGAGGAAGTGTATTTAGTGTAGATTTTCTTGTTAATTTGAACAGAGCAAAAATGTCAAGATACTAAGGCCCGAAATAGATTAATAAAAAATATGAGATGTGACATGATTGTCCATGAGACAGTCATCCACCACATGACAGC
>JAULBM010075101.1:0-19720 GCA_032357055.1 Geukensia granosissima | reverse complement strand
TGACCACTGACCTATTTAATCATAGAAAATCAATAATGGACAACAAATACTGCATTGTAAGCTTAAATGTGCACTCAATATTTATTTAAGAGACAGGAAAGTCTAGGTGACTGTATATTATAAGGGCATGTAATTCTAGGTGACTGTATATTATAGGGGCAGGTAATGCTAAAGCACTGTATATCAGTATTCATATGCAGTCTAATGACCAATGACATTTCTCTATTTCAACCCGTCACATGATAATAAGTGATAGATCAACAATATTTGGTGTCCTTATTGATTACTAGACATTTGCGAAAATTAAACAACACCAATGACAAGGCTTAGGTCAACTGGATTAAATACAAGGATCATCTCAAAATGGAAAAGTGGGATTTTTAATATAATTCAAAAATCCTACAGAAAATATATATTTTCGACATTATATGTTATAATATCTTGTCTATACGTATTCAGTGCAGCACACATTTCAACGTTTGGTTTTTATTGTTATATTGTGTGTCTCCACAATATCTCCTTAACCTTGTATTTCGTGTTCACTTATTCTCCGTTTCTGGATTTCTGTTGCATGTGTCTATATTTTTACACAATCTGTTGTAAATTCCATGATAGTTATATTTGGCTTATTGATTTGCTGTAGTCAAGAAGTGTATATTTCATTTGCTCCATTAACGTAAATATAATTTCATAAAGTTTTAACTGCATTTTACAGATCTTTCAATTTTCTACCGTTAACATGTCTAATGAAGGTAAATCTAGACAAGCGCTTTTTACGCAGTTAAATTTGGCTTTTTAATATTTTTATTTACGTATATAAGATTAACTCATGTCTTTCTGTCATATACTCAATATTCTTTCCAATAGCATGTGTACAGTGTAATCGCGGGATGGGCGTTCAGAAATAATGGGCACCACAAATTTTACGATTTTCAGGAAATGGAAGATCTTCTACAATATGCCACAATACATAAAATGCTGTACAGTATTCCGTTGACAAAGAAATGAAGAAAGATAATGCCCCTCCCTAACCTATAAAACTAAAAAGGGTAGTGGTGGTCATAAAATCATTATCAACGCACTAACAAAACTTATCAGAAAACAAGTGCATCTGATGGACATCGCATGCATTGTTGCTAAAATTGTCCCTTGGTCTTTGTCTATTGCGCGAATTCCTTAAAACAACACAGGAATTTCATTTAACAATCCTCTGTTGGTTATTTTATTAAGAACTAGTGTTTTGTTTAATCTTAACCAATAACATATACTTACAGGAACAGGCAATAATATAAACTCGCAAAAAATAATGAAAACCCACAAAATAAACAGTCAAGCGTGTACACCCATACCGTCTTTGTTGTTTGAATGCACAAATCTACTAGTTTATTTTTGTATGCAAGTTTTACTTTACTCCTTTTTTATTTTAATTTAATTTTCTATAAGAGCGCACCAAATCATTGAGAAATCTTTGGAAAACTGTTAGACAGTAAGACATTGGTCTCATCTTCTTAATGAACTCTTTATTTCCTGAGTAGATCACAATATAATCACAATAAAATTGACACAGGAGGATGTTATAACTGCATGAGTTTTTCAAAACAAACTAGCAGGAAACACTTTATAGTAATCATCAAAATATCAATTCGAAATATGTTTTCATCCAAGTAAAAGCAATTTACAGGGAAAATTTGAACAACATGAGAAATCTTAAAGAAAAATTGATTAGCGAGAATGAGAGAGCTAAAATTTCTCAATCGATCTACGAAAGAGATGTGGCAGCTTTTTAGATGATGACCCGCAGCAGGATGTTGCTCTTCCACTCGACCAGCCCAAACCAAGTATAAACGACCCCTTGAAATAAAAAGTTAAAGTCTCCCTGTTCAGTGCAAAAAAAGGGGACAAATCCAAACTGTAATTGAGGTTGTCCGGATAAATCAGGTAGAATATCACAAATTAATAGCCAAAAAAAGCCTTAAAAATTTTAGATTTTATATTTCTACGATATATAACTTTTTGAGACGATCCCTTATTTTTACCTGTCACTGTAGGTGTTGGTGTAGATGTCAGCCTATTTCCGCAAATGTCTATTAGGAGTACATGTCAGTCTACCACATATCTAATGTCATTGATCTCATTTTCATGGTACATTGACGAGAGTCAAATTTTTATGCTTATGTCTGATTCTCAGTAACTGTAAATGGTAGGTATACTGTTGCATTGGATATGCTTATTGGTTGTTAGGATTACATAACAGTGCCATGTGTCTTATGTCCTTGACTTCACTTTCATGGTTCATCGACTTTAGTCAAGTTTCATAACTGATCATCAATAACTCACTTTCTTTATCATGTTTTCAAGTTCTGACTATTGATTTGTTTTATGTCCTGATGATATTTCTTGCTGAATTTTTAGATTAGAAAATTATTGCTTCCACACGTTTATAGGGTCAAAGCTGCATATACAGGCGAGACATTTTTATGTCCATTTGTTTACTTTACATTCAACCTCTTTAACGGATTTATCATGATATTTAAAATCAGTTAATTTAATCAATTTTAATCACACTGAGACTGCTGTAACATATACGTAAATCTCTGCCCGGCACGCTACGATTTAAGCGCCCTTACTTTGACGAGCCTGGACATTAAGGGTTAAAATATGTATAATTTGAAGATGTGTGAAGAGTTAAATTGAACAAAAAAATCTTTTTTGACAGTCTCACAGCAGCGAACCTAATTCAAATAGGCAAAAAATAAAGACACCTTGAAGAAATATTGTAATGATTGGTGACTTGCTATAAACTTGGATAAAACAAGAGTAGTAACATTTACAAAAATAAAAGATTGAAACATTTTTATTATAAGCTACACACATTAGAAACTCAACTAATATTTTTACTATGGGCCAAACACAATAGAAAGTCAACTTTCATTTTTACTATGGGCAAAATACTTCCATTTTTACTATGGGCCAAACACAATAGAAAGACTACTTCCATGTTTACTATGGTCCAAACACAATAGAACGACTACTTCCATTTTTACTATGGGCCAAACACAATAAAAAGACTACTTTCATTTTTATTATGGGCCAAAAAAAATAGAAAGACTACTTTCATTTTACCAAGGGCCAAACACAATAGAAAGACTACTTCCATTTTACCAAGGGCCAAACACAATAGAAAGACTCCTTCCATTTCTACTATGGGCTAAACCCAATAAAAAGAACTACTTCTATTTTTCAATGGGCCAAAACAAATAAAAGACTACTTCCATTTTTACTATGGGCCAAACACAATAAAAAGGCTACTTCCATTTTTACTATGGGCCATACACATTTAAAAGAAAATCTGTCGTGTATTATGATCATGAACACGTCCAATGGTATTAGGAATTAAGTTGGATAAGTACTGTGGGGTTTCACCATTCACCATCTTATGGAATAAAAACAGTCTGTGGTTTTTCCGTCTGTCAGTCAGTTTTTCCCACTTAGTTTCGTCATAAAGTTTGTGATGCGAGGTCAATTTGGTCCCCCCTGTCACTATTCTAGCAGCTTCGAGCTGGACGGTTTCAAGTCGGTTAATTAGACCTAAATTTTTAGTATCCCAAATAACATCAGCATACTCCAGAATAGGACGAATAAAAGAAATGAACAGTTTCTCTAGAGTAAACCTATTAACAATAAATTTTAATTTTCTCATGATATTTAGCCTCTTGTATGCTTTACTGATGATATGTTCAATGTGTCCGTGCCAGGAACCATCATTGGCAATAGTGACCCCTAGATGTTTATGACTATTGACGGTTTGAATCTGCTGATTGTTCATCAGAAGTGGAGGGTGAATGGGTTTATACTGTTTCCTCGAAATAACCAAAGATTCTGTCTTCTGTGGGTTAAAAGTAACTAGCCACATGGATGCCCAACTACTTATCTTCTCAAGATCGGTGTTTAAAATCGTAGCAGCCTCGTCTGGTTTGTTAACAACAAGATACAGACTCGTATCATCTGCAAACAGCTTAATGACAGAATTGATTTCATCAACAATGTCATTAATGAAAATCAAAAATAATAAAGGGCCCAATATAGATCCCTGTGGTACTCCAGCTTCTATCGGTAACCAATCTGAGTTTGATCCATTTAAGACCACCCTTTGAACCCTCCCTGTGAGATAATTTTCAAACCAATTTAGGAGATTTCCAGAAATTCCCAACTGTTTTAATTTAAACAACAACCCCTTATGCCAAACTCTATCAAAGGCTTTGCTAATATCGCAAAAGATTACCCTAATTTCTTTCCCACTGTCCAATGCTTTACCAAAATCGTTTGTAATATCAACTAGTTGATTTACAGCTGAGTCCCCTTTTGTAAAACCAGATTGATTTTTTGTAAGTAAATTATTCAACAGTAAATAATTATGTACATGTTTATATACACATCTCTCCATACACTTAGAAATAATACTTAGCAAGGATATCGGGCGATAATTTTTGACTTCATTTGGCTTGTTATTCTTATACACAGGAGTAACATTCGCTTTTTTCCAACTAGAAGGATATATACTAGTAGTGAGTGATTGGTTGAACAGTTTACATAAAGGGTATTTTAATACAGAGGCTCCCTCTTTCAGTACCCTTGGACTGACAAGGTCAGGTCCAGAGGCCTTAGATGAGTTAAGAATTGAAAGTACATCCTCGACTTCACTTTCGTTAAGAATAATACTTTCAATTTTTTGTTCAGTATGCGGTGTGAAATTTGGAAGAGCTTTGCCAGCATCGTTTACTTTCGACTGTCCGGCAAAATAAGAATTAAATTCACTGGATTTTTCAAAGTCGTCGAATAATACAGTGTCATCCTTTATCAAGGGGGGATACTATGTTCCGTCCCTTTGATACCTGATATCTGGTTTACAGTATGCCACCATTTTGCACTTGACGGGTTTTCATTTACTAGTTTTTTTATCAGATTTTCATCGTGATCTTCCTTGGCTTTGCGAACCATGGAAGTTACGGAGTTTCGAATCTTCCGAAATTTAGCCCAATCAGACGGACGGTTAAATTTTTTCGCCTTTCTATGAACCCGATTTTTTGATCGAATCAACCTTCGAATATCCCCAGTTAACCAAAGCGGACCTCCCTTCCGTACGGTGACTATTTTATTTGGAATAGTAGCTTCGGCGGCATCTAAAATAGATTTTGTAATACCATCAGTTATGCTGTCAATATTTTCTAAATGAAAAAAAGTATCCCAATCCACATTTCGTAGCTTTAATCTGAACGCATCGTAATCTCCTTCGTCGTATTTCCATACTTTACGTTTAAACGCTTTCGGATGAACTTTAGGACAATTTAAAAAGCCGATTACTGGACAATGGTAACGAATTTGATCAAGTAGCGGGGGACCAACCCCAGAATAGAGTAAACTATTTACATTATTAGTGATAATTAAATCCAACAGTGATGACGAATGTTCAGTAAAGTGTGTCGGTTCGTCAATAACTTGCAGTAAACTAAACTCCGATAACAGGGATTTTATTTTGGTTTTAGTCGGATCAAGCTGATTATTGTTAAAATCCCCCGTAACCAAAATATAGTCAATACTATTATCATCAGTAGCTTTCTCTAGCGAATTTTCCAATTTAGACCATACTTCATTACTACTATTCGGAGGAATATAAAATGACGCATACAAAATTTTCTTCCCATTCAATTTTAATTGTAACCAAATACCCTCTAACTCATCATCTTCTAAATCGGGACGTCTAACTACGCTTAAGTTTTCCTTTACATATACTATGACGCCACCTCCCATTTTCTCACCTCCTCTATCTCTTCGGAAAGGTTTTTGATAATTTAGAAGTTTGATCGTATCGTAAGTATGAGAATCATTTAACCACGTCTCGGAAAATGACAAAATGTCAAAGTTTTCATATTCGGCCGCTATCATTTCGAGCTTAGGAACAATACTCTGTATATTTAAATGCATGAATGAAACGGATGATGAAAACATATCACATATTTTAGATGTAAACGAAGACTCGTCAAGCGATACATGTAAACCACTGTCATCGTATTCTGGACCTGGATTTACCTCAATCCCACCTAATACCAGTAAAATAGCGATAACGACCATAATATAAAAAATCATAGACGATAAGGAATGTGTATGTGCAGAATTCGAAACAGACGGGTATTTGACGCCACATTCAAACTCACGAAAGTCTGTACATGTAGTAAAATTGGGTTTAGATGTGGGTACAGTTGCGAAAAAATAAATGTTCAAAACAATTTGAAAGGCGGATAACTTTTTGCTGGTGAAAAATATAATGTAGATGCAAAACGCTTCTAGCAGACTTATTCTATGCTTTTGCTTACACATAGCCTTACAGTGGAAAAGACCAACTCTCATTCTATACTGTTCAATATCAATACTCATTTTACATTAAGTCACACCTGTTTGGTCACAGCAAGAATGAGAGTGGTCTAACAACAATTTAAATAAGCATATAATACCGTAACGACTGATGATACGATTACAAAACATACATTTTACATCCTTGTAATAAAACAAAGAAAGACACTCAGTACTCATACAAAAGAGATTAGGTTTAAACAAAAGAAAAACACAAATATGTACAAAAACATGAATTATTAAACAATTCATATTGCGAAGTGAAAATCTTCCCAAGCAAAACAAAAACAAATGGGCGTGTTTATATACAATAGCCTAAGGTTTTGACCAATCACAACACAGATTTAAAAAACGTGACATAGAAAAGTAATACAGTGATACGCATGAGTAAACAAAAATACTATCAGCGCTCGGTTGTAGTAAATTTTAGCAATTTATTTATGCAAAGTCAGAAAAGAAACAAGTCACAAATTATTTGACCAGCGGAATGGCCGCTGCTGCAGCATACGACTGTTGCAAGGAAATTACGTTTGACTCGGCGTTGTCCGATAGAGTGGTTTTTAATACAGTGGATTCCGGCGGATACAACACTTCCATAGCCTCTGGACAATTTTTCAATACATATGTCTGTAAGGCAAGTTCAGTATTAGCAGTGGTTATATGTCCTTTGCTATTCTTTAGGAAGATTTTCCCGTCAATTTCTTGATTAGTCAGCAACAATTCATTCTATTTTAACAATTTCTTAGGAAAAAATATAAACAACTAGTGTAATGAGAGGTAAAGACGTTTACATTTAAATAGCTTCTTCTTCTGGAATTATCAATCATTCCTGACAAAGGCGTTAAGATATAAACATTGCATGTTTTGCGTCGATATTTTTTAAAATCGAATCAAGAAAATAATTAAAAAGACCGGTTTCGTACGAATTGCGTGTATTCTTACATTGATTTACTCTAAGTTAGTTACAATTCGATCGAAAAATCACTGCAATCATGTTTATAGGATTGTTTTGCATGACAAAGCTATCAACACTCCAAAATTATTTCGCGTGACGGCTACTTCGCACAAATAAGATAGTCGTATACCTGGTGTCTATATTTTGTCAATATTTTTGTTTTAGTTAATTAAGTTTTATACCGTAAGTCATAGCTTAGAGGGTTTGTTAAACAACCTTTAAAATATTGCCAAACTAGTGAACAATAAACGGAACGAAAAAACTATCTTCGTAGAAATTTGTCAGGTAATAGTTCCAAAAAGTTTGAAACCTTTAATTTTCTCGTGGGAAAGATAGTTTTTCGTGCTATTTTATGAATCACCCGACTAAAAGAAAAATTAAATCATATCGCTTGAATGTATAAATGTTTAATCATATTTATTGTGATATGTTTGACATGTTTTAGCAGTAAGAAATAAATATTATATATGTTGAGTAAATCTATATATATTTTTTTCACATTTCAGTTTTTTGTATGATTCGAGTTTGTCCTGTTTTTTAACAATTTTTTCCAGACTTACAACTCTGACTGTTTTCTTGTGTGCTTCTATCGACCATCAAAACGGAATTTTTTATACAAAAAGAAACGTTGACATAATACATAGACAAATGGTATAGTGTGACCTAGTATCATGCAGACATGAGTCATTCCAATCTGTTGATTTCACTGTATTACTGTGATAAGGCATGCTCTCTGGACATGCGGTGAACATATTTATTTCGTGATGTTATGAAGCAAATTGCAGTTGACTGCGAAGCTTTTAGGCGTTTGACATAGACGTCTTTAAATTATTTACAAAAGTTTAAAGTTGCATGGATCGATAAGTCGTGATCTGTTTGGCAAAAAAGACATCTGAATCAAATCGCATAAAGGCTTCAATGCTTCTGTACTAACAGCATTCCTTCACATGTCAGGAATATACCTCCATTGATGTAATACAAAACTGGTGACCTTCAAAAGTCCTTCTCAGTCCTGCAGATTTGGAATCAAAACACTTCGCCGCACTGTCACCACTTGCGGTGAACACTTAAATGGATAAATTACGTACTATGCATTATAAATTTACAATCATTTTACTTGGATGATAAGCCACAAACAAAATTCTATATAAAAGTGAGACATGAATTAGTAGTGCTACATCTAAAAATACTAAATATTCCATGCAAACCGGAAGTAAACCATGCATTTTACACGGCAAATATGGGAAATGGGAATAAATAAATATTAAAGTTTAAATCAAAAGACTTCAAAGAAAAGAATTTGTGGAACGTCAAAGCGTAAAAGTATATGTAAAATAAGGATTCCACGACGGGTGTTGCGCGCAAGACGGGCGATGCTTACCCTTCTAGAGCACCTGATCCCACTCCTGTTTTGTGAAGGAGTTCGTGGATTCCAGACCTTTGTTCATTTTGTTGTCGTTTTACTTTTTAGTTTTTTTCCAATTTGTCTTGTCTCTTTGGACTATGAACGTCTGACCTCTCACATGGGTATTCTACACTGGACTTAAGTAACATGGAAACCGGAAAAGGGGAAAAATCCTACAGTGTTTATCTATATATTACTTAAAAAGTATGCATTAAATTAAATATTCTTTATAGGTCAAATTAAACTGTTCATAAAGATAGCCGGTGCATGTCTATTCCGGGTAAGTCGATAAAAACTTAAACAGTAGTAGACAAAAATCTACAACAGAACAAAATATGTGTTGTGCAAAAATTCTTCTGTCGGAAAATGTGTTGCTAAAGACGAACAAGGCAAACAGCAAAACATTCTATCTATAATACAACAGAAATTTGAGCAAACAGCATTGATAAGAGATTTCTTATATAAAGTGCTTCAAAAAGCCTAAACACTCTTTCATTGTAATCGTGTCGATCACACTTTTTCCAAAGTGTGCCATACATTTTTTCAACCAGATAATGAATGTTTTTGAAATCCCGATGCAGCGGAAATCTACTGAAAATAACAGAGAATATTCTTTTTTCATCTTTTTGTTGCTGTTTCTTCGACATGTTTGGTTCATTAAGCAAAATATATTTAAACGGAATGGTTTAAATCGATATGAGTTTAAATGTAAATCTTTATAACTATGTCTTAACCAGGTCTTTGAAAAAAGGCATCGACACGATTGATCACAACAAAAAAGCATACTAAAGAACTATGTGCGTTGTTAACCTGAATAGCATATATAGCTTTTTCATGCCCTTTGAACTCCCGTTTTAATGCCCCGGATTTAGCATCATAAGTTCTTGCAATCCCATCACCACATGCAGTGTACACTAAAACAATAAACACTATGATATTTCAGGCAAGATTATACAAGGTGAATATTCTTTTTTAAAAATAAAGAAAAGAACTTTTCCTTCATTACCAGCAGGGGACTTTCTAATTAAATTTAAATGCAAAATTAAAAATAGAATGGTTGATATTTTACATTCATTAATTAACTTGACAGTGGGATATCACGTGGAAATGACTTTATGTTTGGGCTAAATTTTCTAACCTGCTATCAATTATAGAATACAGTTTGGCTACAGCAAAGCAAATAAATCAACGAACTTAGTTTAAATTCATAAAAGAATAGGACCATTTTGTTCATACTAAACAATTTTTTACAAAATCATCTTATAAAGTGACGTGCGAAACAAAAGTTTATACATCTAAAATAAATTTGTCATAGGTATTTACCGACAAATTTCAAACCCTCTGATCTTTATCAAAGCACAAAAGCCCTTTTAAGCTTCTGTTTGTTTCTTCCAGAATCAGACCTATTACAAACATAGAATAAAATGGACTTTTTCTATGCTGATACTGGAATGATAACCCAAATCTTAGCGCGCCGAAAATAGCGAGATTGATTTCGGGCGAAACAAACATTATACTTTTCTCGGTAACATCATAATCAACAAGTTACCACTCGCCTAAGGGGCCTTGGAGGGTGAGTGGTCTAAGTAGCTGATTGAATATTACCTGTACAGATCACCGTAGACAATCACCTATACGGCGTGAAATCGCGCCTGGATTTATACCATACAAAAACCGGTTGATTTCAACATCGCAACGCACAGGATAAGGTTTGTCCGTAAGCTGCCCAAAAGTTGGTGGTTCTCTCCGGGTAATATGGCTTCATCCACCAGTAAAATTGATCGCCGTGATATGACTGAAATATTGTTGAAAGTGGTGTTAAACCTTAATCAAACAAATCACTCGCCTAATATTTTTGAATATCAAAGATGTAAGCTTACGTGAGTCTGATACTGAAAATTTTTGGCAACTTGTACCTGTACCAAAGGAAAAATTAACGAGTTGTCGAAAACTAACTATTTGAAAACATCTTTTTTAAGGTTATTTTGTTGGTTGTTCAACAATCTTTCAGGCATATCCCGGCTGTAAGTTTTATTGATACAGACTTTTATTATATACAATGCGAAGCAAACGTACATTTGTATAGTACAAGGTCGCGATCCCACGATCATAGACTACATTCATATGTACAGGTTAATTTTATATCGACTTCCGAGACCACTAGACCAATCAGACCCATTCTTTGATAAATGAGAAGCTTAGCCTTTGTAAAAGCTAGTTTTAAAAATGTACATGTATTAATTTTTAACCTTTTCTTCTCCAAACACGCTTATGGAGAGTACCTAAAATTTGAAATTAAGATAAGAGGAAACAAAATACTTATCTCCCTTTGTATCTGTTACAAATAGTAATACATTCCCAGATAGAAAGCAATGATAATGCTTTGGCATTTATTGCAGAAACTAAATAAATGTGACTTTTTTAGCAAAACGTTTTTGTTTTATCTTTAAACAAACACAATATTATTGCCGTTTCAAAAATGAGTTATTTATAAATATCTACATATAAAGCAATCAAATTAAGTGGTTTCAGCGGATTTAAAAAACAACAGTTAACTGTTCCTGCATTTCTTATTTATCATTTTGTCCAATTATCCATACTGAGGTAAAGTTGAATTAAAAATGCCGAGCAAATTATACCTAGTCATCGAACCGATATATCGAAAATTTAAATAGAAAAAAACTCTACAATGAAAAATGACGTCATCTTCTTTTGCTGCTAATGGTTTACTGAACAACTATGAATTAATCCTATAGACATTATAAGCACTCGGAAGTTGAGTGTAAATAAACTTAGATAATAGACAGACAATTCAATAGAAACTACCATTTTTAGATCACTTCAAAAGCGATTATACAACCGGTTGGAGGTATGCACCAAATAAAAGGTCATTTTGAAGAATAAAACATAAAGTTATCATGATATTTGCAGGCAGCACAATGTCACGCTGTGTTAATGTAATAGTTTAATTTGAATTTAGATATAAGTTCATAGTGATACCCCAGCTGAAATCAATTGACTTAATAACATATTTTTCAGAGTGTTGACTTTTTTTTCAACCAGAGGCCTTCAGTAGCTTTCGTTTGGCACCTAATAGCTGTCTTAAAATTCAAATCGGTTCGGACACGCATAGTTGTAGACACCTTTGCAATTGATTCACTTAACAAAATTAAATAAAATAAAAAGACAGAAATAATGGAGAAAGACCTTCATATCTCTTGTTTTAAAATTTGGGAGTCAGTGTCGACTGTATAAATTTTCAATAAGGAGAGAACCGTCCAAAGATTGCACCTACTCGGGGGCGTAAAGGTTAATGTGCTGGCCTCGAGTGCGAAAAGTCGTGGGTTTGATTCCCGACTGGATCAACCTAAGGACATTCAACTTGGAGTTTGCTGCTTATCCGCTAAGCACACAGCGTTAAAGAGTAAGAGCAAATACTGGTCGACCCAGACTCAGAATATTGTGTCTGGGTAAAGTGACATATGTCTTACTGCATACTGTTGCTTTCGTGAGCTAACACGTTAAAAATTCGTTTTGGCGTGTCGGTCTAGTAAACAGCAGGGATCATCATCATCATTCATTAATATTCTCTCGTCCTGAAAATGCATGTAATATTTGCCGCTGGACGTGAAGCAACATTCAATCAATCAATCCAAAGATTGCAAAAGATACCATTTGATCAGTTCAACATTGTCTGACGAGAGAAATATTAAACAAATAGCTTGAATAAAGCGTGTTGAATATCAATTATCCTCGAGTTATGGGTTTCCGAGGTATTAAGCGCCGATTGTGACGTCAACATTACCCTAGGTTTAGCACTTGTACAACGAATTCTTATGTCGTACGACGTTTAAAGGCTTCGTCTGTGCTTCAAATCTGGATGAAATTTTCTAAAGGCACTATTTTAGGTACACGTATTACACTGTTATATATTTTGTGTATTTTATTACATTTGGCATTCACTAAATCTGTTGTTATACATGGCGGTTATTTAAAGGCTTTTTATCAGACATAATCTTGGTTACGGCAAATAGATTGCGAATTTTACGTAGAATTTAAGCCAACCAAATAAGGCGTTACAAAAATATTGCATTAGAATACGTATTTCTTTCGAGTTTGCGTTATTTGTTTTAAGGGTGTAAGAGGATAAGACTCAAATATAATTGTGGACAGACAGACCGACGACGGACAGTCGGATGGCTGACAATAATATGACTCTTCATGACAACGAATGAAGTTACAAAATTTCTTAAACTTAACTTTGATATACCCGTACAAATGTTTCTGATCATTTTCACTGTTCCCACTTACAGTTGGAAGGACAAACACATTAATGGAACTGAGAAAAACCTATGTATTTGCTTTGCCATTAGCTATGACTGTATCAAATAACAAACATTAACGGTTGAAGAAATTAAACTTGAAATGAAATCTGTATACCGACATCTGTATACATGCATGTATATTTCATACATGATAGATAATTATGGAAGGCAAAATTAGAAATAAGACTGCATAAAAATCTGTTCGACATTGTCCTTCCGTTAGTGTCACTTAAATTGGATTTTTAAGAGTATATTCATATATCAAAGTTTTTAAAAAATTCATAGAATACATTAATACACTATAGGGGTGAGACAACTCATCAAATATTTACTGTATCGTTATACTTTTGGTCGCAAAAATGTGTATTCTCGATATAATTAGATACCAAATTTATTACAAAACAACCCTTGTTCTCTTGATGAATGTTTTAAGTCAACTTAACCCTAGGAATTGAAATGCTGTAACTAACAAATTTGTTTCGTTGGTTTTAAATCAAATGGGAAATAAAACTATTCTCATACTATGAATAAATTATTATTTCAATTAATTCCTATTGGCTGCTAATGAAGCATAGGTCAAATAAAGAACAGTTACGATAGCAATGATACATTTGTCTCAATTAATAGAAAAATACACGCCAGAAGTTATGATGTCAATACCTGAGTGATAAAAAGCAAAATTTAACGAAATTTATACTCCAGTCTATGGAAGCCCTGTAGTGAATGTCAAATTTTGAATGAGAATTTGTCAGATTTAACGAGATTTTGATTGTATTGTAGAAAACCCGGATCGACAATAGCTCGAAGCAAAAGTCAATACCATATGTCATTATGACGTGTTTTGAATAGAAAACTCGGGCAAAAATATGCCTGAAAAAATGGGCAATACTTAAATAGGAATTTGCAACATTAAATACGATTTTTATGGGATAAATTTAGCTAACTTACATAATCCTTCCCGGAATTTTACTACAGCAACTGAGTGCTTGTGACCTTTATACACCCGAGTACAATCTCCGAATTCCGTAACCCAGGCCCTTGCTGTATGGTCTGCACTTCCAGTGTACATCATTTTGTTAATAACCTAAAAATAAATAATATTACATGAGAAAACAAAGGTAAGCCAATAACTTAAAATTTCCTGGTACAGCTAAAGGCAAAGCACAAATTTGGAAAGTGAAAAAAGTACTTCCTTTATTTAACGGGAACTTGTCGGTAGGAGCTATGAATGATTCATTGTTACGAATGGTTTAATTTACCGATGAGAAGTTCTGGACCTAAATAATCTTTTGTAATGTTTCACTGGCAAACTTTTACCGCAATTATATCGATATCACATGCAGCGTTTATTCAAAAAAAAATTTTGCAATGTATGAAACGTTTTATATCGACAATTTGCTTGTAATTGCAGACATTTTGTTTGAAAATACAAAAATAACTATGTATGCATAAAAATTTAGAAAAGATCTGTTTAAATTCATTCTTAAAACCTGGTTTATTAGGACTAATACCTTAGTGAATTTCCTTAGTTGTTATTATATTATCAAAAGGAGACAGGTTTTCAGTTACCACACCATTAAACTGCACGGTTATCATTGAATCAGGTGGGATTAAAGCTTGTCACAAGAATAAGAATCCATCTTTGTTGAACTTTCCGAAGTTTACTATTTAGATAATTGGCATTGCGAAGCATCATGTGTTGTGGTACGTTATTACAGTAATCATAACCCGCCGATTTTCTATCCTGGGTGACATTTCTGAAGAATGTTATCGAGATGTGGTGATAGATGACTGACATTTACACCTTACCTTTCCTGTTTTATGTTAAACTCTTTTTCTTAGTCTATTCTTTTTACATTCACATTTTAATGCACAAAAACTTGATATCATTATTAAACGACGAGAATAAATAACACGCTAATTGACTTAACTAATTAATAAAGCTTTCAGAATAATCATTCTGGTGGGGGTGTTTCACAGCTTCCTGTATGGTGTGGTTGAAAGTCGAACCAGTAGATGTTTAAATATTTATATAAGTTCAGTAATTCTGTCGCTTTCAAAGTTCACTTAATGTGTATCAAAATTAAAATAATGGGCACAGAATCTATTATTCAATGCTTTCTAACTCCCCGTATATACCATATATACCATTCGAACGAGTGTGGACTCAGGATTTATGTGTTATTACTACTGCATGTGGACTAAAAGTATTGAAAAACAGTGAAAAAAACTTTTTTTTTTGAAAATTTTGAGAAAAAAGGGGGGGTTGTAGAGTCAAGAGAGAAGAAATGAGGTCCATGCCCCATGTGCCTGTGCTTTGTATTTATCAAGAGACAGTCATTTAATTAAAAAGCGACTAGCAAATTCTAGCGACGTGTTCGTGCGAGTCAGACTCTGGCTGATAAGTACCAAATGAAACTGTTAGTTCACGTAAGAACATTACAGAAATAATTAAGGCATTATGTTTCTAAGTTTTTAAGTGTAGTGTTGTTTGGACTTTGTTTGTCTTTCTTTTATTTTGTTACATGTAGCCATGTTCTTGACTGTCTTCCGTCTAAACGATTTCTGTTCCGATTTGATATCTTCAAAATCCTTTTCTAATACGAGGTAAAGGCTTCAATTGGTTGCTGAATGAAGATGTAACAGTAACTAGTTTGATTCACACTTTAATAAATAAACCATTTCAAAAGAACATTAGATATAATCCCTCCAAAAAATGAATACATAGAATTTTTTAACTGAGCCCATGTGAAAGGTACAAAAATGACAGTTTAAAAAGTCTTTTTTATTACTTGTACAGTTTTCAAAGCATGAACAACAACGTTAGAAGTGAACTTTTATCCCGTATTAACTTTAAATTTACGTTGAATTCTTACGATTCCGAATATAATTCTTCGGGACCTGGCATCTTTCCATGCAATATCTTGTTTAAGCTCATAATCGACCCCATGGAATGGAAGCCTCTGGTTTTCTGTTTTCGTGTTGCGTCTTTTTCGATCAATCTTATACATTATTTGACTTCGACTTTTGGATGTCTCGCGTGAGTTATATATTACTGACCTTGAGGAGTAAGAAACACAACCGTATTTTTATATATGTAAACGTCAGTAATTTGGCAAATTTGACAATTTTGAGTGGGATAAAGGTCAACGAAATTTTATGGAAGGAGCTCCTATTTGTGTCTGGAGGCTTTGACGAATCAGAGGACTCAGCAAGGTGATATTTGTTAAATGTCATGGAATGAAATACTGAACACTGATTACCACTGCGACAAATGTAGGACGGTTGCCGATTGAAAACTTCCATTTAAAAAAAAGACAACGTTATATATTTTTTTGGAAATCTCACCAGCTAACTTCTACATGCAATGGTGTATAATTTGGCACCAGTGAAAACCTATAACATTCGGTAAAAACCCTATCTTCTCTCTTCTCAGTTACATAGTATACGGTACTTACTTTTAAATCAGACCCTGCCGTTTTCCTTTCTTAAATTCATTATCCTTTTTAAAGGTAAAAATCGCTAATTCCGAATAAATGCTTTCTAAATATTTGTATTTAATCATGTTTGTTTAGATCATTCAAACTGAACTTTCGACTCCTAATCAAAAAGGATGTGATGTTATTCTATATATTCTGAATCAGATTTATTTATTAGTTTATCCTACGAATGCTTGATTTTTTAGGAATTTTATCCAGTATTTGATTGACATTTCATTTACCTTCAAGATAAAAAATAACAATATTCTACATTGTTTTCGAATAATTATCAGCAGTATGAATATCGTTTCTTCTTTGTTTGATTGTACGTTGATCATTTGGGACCTCATCCTTATTTCTACATCAGTTGCACAAATTAAAGAAGCAGTATCAAATTGTGGTCACAAAATCTCTGGAAACAAAAGATAAAAGATTAAATCAGATTAAATCGTTAGCAACTGGATCAATTTTGAATACTTTACCTTAAATTCTGTTGATTCTGTTTAAATTGCAACTTGTCCGGATGAATCTCCGTGACTATTGGATCGATTATTTGCAATAAAATTTATATGGGAAGAGTCGTCAGGCTATCCAAGAAAAAAAGATGTTCCTGTAAATGATTAAGATATTTTTGTTTGATTTGTAGATCTTCTCTTCTCTCTAATAGTTTTGGAGAGTACTTAAAAACACAAAGGCGTAAAACTCTTAAAGGCGTTATTCAAGGGCAATATCTACGGTAATTGGTGAACTGATATTTCAGTCATGTTAATAAAACACTGCCTTTATGATACCTTTTGTATACCAGTTGATACTTATCTATTATACTAGCAAAAGGCATAATTTACTTGGGTCTTAGTTAAGCTATTTAAAGTTTGTGCTGAGCGAATTGGACTTCAGATAGGCAAATGACTATTTACTTTGGTACCTCGATACTTTAGTAGATAACCAGACACTGATCATTCCAACAACTTTATACTTTAATTTGCAAAGACGGTTTTCATAGTTTTAACCTGTAAGAACACACACGGCTACGTTCTAAATCCATTCTTCAAAAATTGATAGAAAACAATCTAGCCAGCACACTGGACAAGTTCAGCTGCAAATGACAATATGTAAGAAAAAAAGTAAATTTCCGATAGAGTCAAATGTTTCGCTATGGCGAATCGTATGAGCATTCCTAATTTTTAATGCACCGAAAATACAGACAGGCTTCGAAAGGTATCATACTAAGTAGTTGTCCCCACCATCGGATTTGTATTTCCATTTCGCTTTGTTTGGATTTGAGTGCTTCTTTGCTATGTTTTACCTTCTATATTTCGGTTTTTATGCTATTGAGGAGAGGTTACTCCTTAACATATACATAAAGCAGTCCCAAAATTGTCCATATTCATTCAATATTGGTAGTTTTGTATATTTCCGATCAGTAAATAATCCACAAGTTTGGTACAGGATCTTCGTATGATCATTTATACAACACAGCCAGTCAACAGTGTTTGCAAAATAAAAGTTTAAGCCAATCAGAACACATAATGTGCGCCATCAGCCATGTTTTAATTCAATATCAAAAATTTTAATATGGTTGCAGACCATCTAGACAATATCTTTACATTAAAAAATGCAAGTGTCAAAACCTTAACAAGTAAAAAAGTCTTTAAGGGAATTTTCCACAGTTCTCAATGTTGAAATCTGTTTTTGCGGAAATCGATTCAAAACATTGTTTATATCTAAATCATAACAAGTAAATGAACTCTACAGTTGCTAACAAAAATATGCAGTTTCGGGTTACCAGAACTCGCAGTTGTTTTACATTCAATAGACCAAAAAATAATATGAATGCAATGTTTTCCGCGCCGATCGTTCACTTATTGTCAGCGTTTTGATAAACAATCACTGACTTTGATTTACAAAAAACAATTTTCCATTTTTCGTACTTTAAGTTGACTGTGGTGCAGTGTCGTTGAAATTTTATTTATGTAAGCATTTTATTCAAAAAGTCAAATCCAATAAAAATACACGTGCATGTACAGTGCCCTCTTAAGTAATCAACGAAAGCCTTGATGTCTAATTAATTAAATTTAAACAACTTAAGGAAAATATATTATATCAAAAGATTAATCTTTACAATTTAAAGAACATTGTATAACAAAAGATAGTCGCGTATATTTGTTTCATTGAAAAAGATGACATCTAGTCTTTGAAATAAAAAAAAATCACGATTAAATTATTTTGATCGCAGTTGGAACCAAGGCCTTCCTTTTTAAAATCTTTCAATTGATCTTTCTAATACAGAAAACACTTACAGAAAGATTATAATGGGAAAAAAACTGAATAAGAACCATTTTTGGTGGTTTGTTTGAAAAAGAAAAAAAAAACACTGTCGTCTAAAAATCAATGCCCATAACAATGGTTTTGCAGTTGAACTTGTATCTTCAAAAAGATAAATATTCTAACATAAAGGAACCTTTTTTTGAAATCAGTCGGAAAATGACAAAAAGAGAAGCAAAACACACAAAAGAAAACATAGAGTGACTGTTACTCATTATTGTAATCGGAAACTTTAAGAGAAAACATTTTCATTCCAGATGCCATTATTTTTACCAAAGGCAGTCAAACGTCATTGCACTCTGTACCAAATAAACACCAGTTGAAGAAGTTAGAAATACATACAAAATATTTCTCACGACATAAATCAACAAACGATTGATATCAGCTTTACCACTACGTACACAAATTTTATCAAGATAAATTCACTTCTAAAAAAATAAGAAAATTAAAAAAAAATATAAACACAGCAAAGCCGGGAGAAACGAAAAGTCAAAGTTATTCAGAACAAAACAGGTATATATATTTATTTCCATAAGTTATAGTTAGATCCAAAATAATATAAGTAAGATCGATGATATGATTTTTAGACAATCGTACGATTTTATGTTAGTATGTAATTTTTATAGGGTAATATTACTGTTTCAACCCAATGCTTGAATGCTAAGATGGGAACATCTTAAAATTAAGATACTGATTAATGGATAGTCTTCTGGAACGTTTTTTTTTACAGTTTCCAATAACAATTAATATAGAATCTTACATTGTAAGCCGTTGTTTATCATATTTCTACAGTCGAGATAGTTAAACCTTTTAAAATTTCGAG
>JAULBM010074881.1:0-19727 GCA_032357055.1 Geukensia granosissima | reverse complement strand
ACCCAATCACGTGTTATATGTCTCGACCAATAATAAAACAGTATTTAAATGAAATACTAACATACTGTAATTATTTAACAATATACCAGTCCCACTAATTCATGAATAGCTGTAAATTTTACAGTAATATACCAACCGCATTGATACATCTATTATATATAGCAGAGGTATCATTTTCATTTATTCAATAGACAGGGCTTCAAAACTGAGCAGAAGTGTCCAAATCACAGTAAATAATATAGTTGTGACATCATGCTCATGTAATTGTAATAAACCAGAGACCTTAACATTTTCCAAAACCGAGAGGACATGACGCATCTCAAAAAGGATGTCATCTAAAATTGATTGACAAGAAGGTTATGGGGGTAATTGTTGAATCATTTCAATCTTTTTGTATTAAATGGATAAAAAAAATTATTTCTTTTCTGCGTTGTGATCATCTCGACCAAATATATCCCACCGAAATAGAAATTAAAGACACCATAGACTAAAAAATCTGCTTATACCTAGATTGATTCCTCCAAATTGACCAAGAGGGAAAATTCGTTTCTAAGATTTACGACAAACGAGATGACATCAACTTTCCTATTTTAGACTTCCCATATTTGTGTGGCAATATTCCTTTTTACCCTGTCTACTAGGTATGTGTGTTGCAGTTCATTCGATACTATCGTGCCTGTTCCAAGTATCATGATTTTCTAAAGGCAGCATTGCTGTTGTCGCGTAAATAACTAAAACAAGGATACGTCCAATCAAGGTTGAAATCGTCCCTGCTTAGATTTTATGGTCGCCATCATGAATTGGTTGATCCACATCCGTGTATTTCAACTAGCTGTGGACATGTTACCGGTAAACCCGTTTTAAAATAAAATGATTCCACAACAAGTGCCGTGCGCGGGACAGGGAATATTTACATTCCGGATCACCTGATTTAAATCCTTTTTATGTATAGAAGTTCCTGGAGTACTTTCCCAAACTGACACGATTTGCAACTATCCCAATTTATACATCAAGATTTGACACCAAATTTTACCCCGGGAACTTCATGATTGGTGCCACCGTGCGGGACAATGAATGCTTACCATTCCGGAGCACCTGATTCCACTCCTGTTTTGTAAAGTTTTTGGAGTCCAAGCATTTGTTCTTTTTTTTTCCTTTTAACCCTTAGTTAATTTTGAAAATGTCTTGTCTCTTTGGACTAAGCACATTTGATATCTCGCATGGGTATTCTACACTTGACTTCTGAAAAATAATCCAAAAATGGCTTTGGCTCTTAAATGAAAAAAAAATCTATAAAATTTTTAAACTGGATGTCTCATTTGCTCTGACTGTTGTCAAGCTAAATGGGACTCCGATATAAAAAAAAAAAACACTTTAATGGAAAAAAAACTCAAGTCCACCTAACTGTCAAACACAGCGAAATTTAAATGTTGTTTTATTTACACTTTATTTATATAATATGGAGGAAGTTTCATTAAAATCCTAAAGATCTGACAAAGCTGCTAAAGTTTAAACCAGAGGAGCCTGTACCGTTTGCCCAACAGAGACATGATCCTTGCCAGGACGTTATGTTGTGCAATATTTTGGTAGCGCAATATTATTTTCATATAAAAAGATTCTAAAGTGAATGTCCCTGACACTCCTATTTTACAAGGTTGGCTAATTCAGGGAAGCAGAACATAACTTTGGAAGAAGAACATTCCAAAAAAGTTTGCCATTAGGTGTTTTGCTAAACTAAGTTCAACTTTAGCAGCCATCTTAGTTGGCAAGCAGAGATGCTGGGCATAATTTTGGTAGAAAAAGAGTCTACGGACCATTCCAACAAACTTTTGTAACATTTGACTCAGAAAAGGAAGAACAGGTATGCCGGACACAATCTTGGTTAAAAGACAATATAAGGACCAAGTTTGGATGCAAGTGACTCAGTAGTTTCAGACAAGAAGATTTTTAATTATACAATCCTTTTTTCTATTTTTTAGTGGCAGCGGCCATCTTGGAAAGTAGGCGGGGATAATCCTCCGACAAAAGTTTGCTAGAAGACTATCCAAGGACCATGTCTCAAAAGTTTGGTTAAAATTGACTAAGCAATTGTTTGTAATTGTGGACGAACGACAGACGACGGAGATAAAACAAACTTTAGATCAATAAAAACCAGTTTTACTGTGCTAGAAAAATGAAGTCTTATAAGTAAATAAAAAATACAAAAAATCAAAAGTTTACCTTAAACAATATTGAAAACATAAAGAAGCTTCTGTTGAAGTTTCATGAAAATTCAATAGGATTTGAGATAGTAATTCAAAATAAAAAAAAAATTAACCTAGATTTAATATCAAATGTTGACATTGTGGACGACGACGGTAAAATGACCAATATGCATCATATTTCAGCGACTTCTGTTGCTTGCAAGACAATAAAACAAAGAATACATTTGTATAAAACATCAGAAAACAAATTATAAAAACACCACTTTATCCCATTCTATTCCTAGAGTGAAACAAAAACTTTAAGAACTTAACAAAAGATGCGTTTTCGTTTCTGCGGCCAATAACATTGTAATGATTTGACGTAAATATATAAGAAATTCTTTACAATGAGCCGACTTAACAAAAATTTAAAGCATGGGGGACTTCATGTTGTCTGAATGACTCAAGGTAAAGCATGGTTGTCTTCACATTACCGTGTAATCTATGTCTGAATGATGTCTGTAAAACATGGGTACATTCATGTTAAGCTGCAATTCTTCAAATTTGTGCCCAGATTACAACATGACTAAACAGAACATTATAATCTTGTGTGCATTTTTTATGAGGGTGGCTAATAAGGTATCTCCAAGAATCCCAAATTCCCTAGATATAATTCGAAATCCTTATGCCCGAAAATTTAAGTCCAATCTCGCACCAGTTAAGCATTAATCCTGAATTCCTGCTAAATGACCAACCCCAAAAGTTCCTAGCACCCTTCTTTTATGTGTACATAAGAAAGTAATATATCATATCTACAAATTATTTATAAACCAAACATATTTGAAAATATTGATAAATATTCCTTTATTAATTCTATAATTAGTATAAATATGTAACAGGCCGTGAAAGAGAATTTGTCTCATTTTCATAAAATACACATTTAATAAAAACATGAGTCATTGACATTGATCAAACATACTTAATAATCATAACTTAAAAAAGATTTATGTGAAAATAATGAAAAATTATTATTTTATCAGATCCCTAATCTCAAAGTGAAATATGCGAAGGTCATGTTATCAACTTGGTATGTCTCTATCATAGCTGTTTAATTTTCAAATTTATTCACCTTTCAGGTATATATACTATCTCCTTAGGTGTCGCTATATATCAAAGGCAAACTAAAAATGTTTGTTAAGTACAAAATTTGCAGGTGTTAGTTATAAATATAAACGTTGTAAATGAAATGTTTATTTATTCGCATAAATGTTTACCTATAATCAGTAAATTACTTATTGGATAGTAGGGTCCCAGCATGCTTTATCCCTCGATAAGAATTATAATGGAAAGGTTTAGAAAACTTAATCAATTACGATTTTCCCCTCACCTGCGGTTTTAAAGTCATAAACAAATTTAGCCTTTAACCTCTTGTTGTATATCAATTTTAAATGACTTGATAATTTTATAATGTGTACTGCTGAAAATATTAAGCAGAATGGACCCATCAGAAACTAGATATATGTCACATAAACTAGGATACACATGACAAAACCTTTTTTAAACATTGGCATACAAGATCATAAAGTTGTCCAAAGAAGATGAAAATAAACACCACCCATGCTTTAGTATAATGAGCTACCGTTGGTTACAAACTGCCGATGCATCGCTAAAACACAGGGTATCAATAAGTAGTTCAATGACCAAATATGATGTCTACACGAGAGAGGAGGAACAAAGGTGGAAACCCCACTTCTTATACCAAGATCTATAACAAATACTTGCCATTTTTGTAAGAAAAAAGTCACTTTTGATCAAACGAAACAGATTAAATTTTACTTGAATGAAGTCCAGACATGTTCTGTTGCTAATAATTGCTTTATATCTTATTGGATAATAAACACGATTTTTTCATAAATAATTTTAGTTATTGTAAGAAAACATAACGAAAAAGAAATGTAAGTTAGAAATGTTTGGTAGTTGTAAGAACTTAATTCTATAATTTATTTCAGTCAATTCAGTGCTCCCGATATATTGTCAAACCTAAAATATTACTACAGTGCTGTAACAGTCCTTTTTGTCACCCTGATATTTAATCTACAAGTTTAAGTTCAAATGTAAATTTATGCTACAAAAAGTAATTTTTTCTTATACTCTGAAAAACTATATCTATATTTGCTCAAAAAATTGGAACGTTAGTCAAAATTGAAAGACTGTCTTTACTATCCAGTGCAATGTTCCCAAAATTTTGTTTGCAACTGAACAGTAGCAATATGCCAATACATTTAAAAAAAGGACAGACAATTTTCACATACTTGTAAACAAATAGTGCACTGAAATGGGACATAGGTTTGTTTTTGTATTAAATGTTCTGTTACAAGTACATTTATTGGTAATATTCAGGAAACAGCAGTTTCATTATACGTATTTATACATAATACAAAATTTAAAAAATGAATATATATGGAGAATTAGTGTATGCGATATGTACATTTCAAGGAGTAACCTCTCATCAGTAGCATGAGAACCGAAACATAGGAAGTCAAAGATTCAAATATAGCAAAAGAAGCACTCAAATCCAAACAAATCGAATTGGGAAGCCAAATCCGACGGCAGGGACAACTACTAAATGCAATACTTTTCGAGGCCATGTTTTATTTGATTGTGACGTTTTACAGCTTTTCACAAGGACTTGTGGGATCCGTTAGATTTGTAAATTCCCTCTGTTTTTCTCGTGGTTTGATTGCGGTCTTTCTGACATTCACCCTATATCTTTTAATTTTTATACCAGGTACGAATGCATATGTCACAACTTTATTATCAATTGGAAAACTGTTTGCATCACGATCAAGCAATGATTTTAAATTAATAAAATTATTTTACAATATTTCATACATTAAAGACTAGATATGTAACAATGTGAATGATATGCAGTAATATTGTGGTAAGCCAGGTGTTCCGTGGTATTTTGTGAAGTACATAAGTTATGTACTCCCTAAAGCATGATTGATTTTTTAGTTTGATTTTTTGATATGCGAATTTTCATTAAGGAACATTCAAATAACATTGTCTGTTGATCTATATTGAATATAGAAGGGAGTTGCATTTTTATCTATGTCACAACAAGATTTAGTTTAAAATCAATCTTTTGCATAGTAGATATTTGGTTATCTATTCATGTCTGTAACATGTAAACCACAATAATTTTGTTTTCCTGGAAGCATTATGTAATGTGTATGCATAGCAGCCAGCAGGAGTTCCTCTTCAACACCCTTACTGCTATTTAACACCAGAAATGATACAACATGAAAATCAGTGAAGGCAAAACCTTGAATTACAATCTTCTTAATTTATTCAACACAGAATTAACAAAAAGTTAATTCAGATAATATAACAATGACTCCTCTAAAATAATGACGTCTGAAACATAGGTTTCCTAATACTGTCTTGTAAGCGACGTCGAAATGACGTCTGACAACAAAAGTTTCCTAATGTTTTCTTGTAAGCGATGTAGGAATGACGTCTGATAACAGAAGTTTCGTTTCCTAAAGTTGTGTTTTAAGCGATGTCGGATTGACGTCTGACAACATTGGTTTCTTAATGTTGTCTTGTGAGCGATGTCATAATGACGTCTGACAACAAAGGTTTCCTAATGTTGTCTTGTACGAGAGGTAAGAATGACGCCTGAAAACAAAATTGTCTTCAGGTTATCTTGTAAGAAATGTATGAATCACGTCTGAAAACATTTTCTTCATGTATGATGTCGTTTAAGCGATATATGAAAACATAGGTGTCTTCATGTTTTCTTGTAAGCGAGGTCTGACAACAAAGCTGTCTTCATCTTGTCTTTAAAGCAATGTGTGAATGATGTCTGACAATATAGTCTTCATGGTGTCTTCTACGCGATATCTGACAACATATGTTTCTTCATATTGTCTTTTAAGCGATGTCTGCATTTCGTCTGTTAAGCATTGGTGTCTTCATGTTATTTGAATGACGTTTTAAGCATGGTTTTCTTCATGTTATCTGAATGACGACTGTCTAGGATGATTTTCTTCTTGTTATCTTAATGAAGTACCGCTACCTTGATGTATCTCTTCGGTAAATAAGTCAGATTTTTATAAATGCACTACCGAGATTTATCACATGAAGTTAACCTTATCAAGCCAATAACAATAGCTACAAATGCCTATTTCTGGACTTAGATGTTTCATATTTATTAAGGTAAACTTTCCACATAATTTACGAAAAGAGGACTATTTCTCATTTCTAATTGTTAATTTCCTCTTCCTTGACGGGAACATAGTTTGGCTTTCATACGATGTGTAATTTTCGCAGCTTGTTCATTATGCCCGTCCTTGTAGGAACGTCTCTGTATAAATGACAAATTATCAGGTCAAGGATTTCGTAACAACAAATTGAACTGACACCGTAGTTAAGGAAAACTTGGTTTCCTGATCGGTTAATTTGGGGTTTTGATCTAGCAGGCAGCAACTGCGAGTAGTCTTTCGAGGTCGATATTTTTGTTGTATCATGTATTAGTTTAAATTGTATTTGTCGTAGGTTTACAGGTTATCCATCTCAAGTGTTTTATCTAGTTTTACCGGTTTTAAAGTGTGTTTTCTCTGCTGTTTTGTTGCACCACTCTCCCAGATTAGAGGAAAGTGTTGAGCGCTCACAAACTGGTTTAACCGCGCCACATACTATATGTGGCAGGAACCTTTAGTACAGTAGTTTTCGTTGTTTAAAAAGTAATTTATTGTTTTTCGTTCAGAATTTTTCAATATATTAGGTAGTTGTGTTTTATGAATACTATCACATTTTGTATTTTTAGGGCTTTTTACAGCTACAGCTTCCGTTATGGTATGGACTCCGGTTCATAATTGAAGGCCGACGTGGAAACCTGAAGAAGTTTAATTTCGACTTATTTGGTGGAACACCGTCTAATGGGCAATCGTGCAACATCTCTTGTCTTAATATTATCTGAATGACATCTGTAAAGCATGGTTTTCTATGTTACCTGAATGATGTCTGTAAAGCATGGTCTGTCTTCGTGTTATCTGAATGAAATCTGTTAAGCACGATTGTCTTCGTGTTTTCCGAACGACGTTTGTAAGAAAGGTTGTCGTCATGTTATCTGAACGATGTCTGCCAAGCAAATTTGTCTTCTTTGTATCTGAACGACTTTTGTTAAGCATGGGTGTCGTTTTTTTAATGACGTCTGTCCAGCATGTCTTGTCTTCATGTTATCTGAATGACGTTTGTCTAGCATTGTTCTCTTCATAATATCTCAATGACGTCTATTTAGCACGTTTGTCTTTATTTTATCTGAAAGATCTGTTAAGCATGGTTTTCATTATATTATCTGAATGACGTCCTTTAGGCATGGTTGTCTTCATGTTATCTGAACGACGTCCGTTAAGCATGGCTTTCTTAATGTTATCTGAACAACGTTTGTTCAAGATGTTTGTCTTCTTTGTATGTGAATGTCGTATGTCTAGAACTGTTCTCTTCCTATTATCTAAATGAGGTCTGTTAAGCATGGTGGTCTTTAAGTAATCTGAATGAGGTCTTTTAAGCATGATCTGAATGCATCTGTAATAAAGCATAGTTATTTTCACGTCTGTCTAAAATGGCTGTCTTTATGTTATCTGAATGAAGTTTGTTAAGCATTTTTCTTTGCGTATCTCAATGACGTTTGTTAAGCATGGTTGTCTTCATATTATCAGAATGACGTTTTTGGGCATGGTTGTCTTCATGTTATCAGAACGACGTCCGTTAAGCATGGTTGTCTTCAGGTATTTACCGAATTTTTTAAGCATGTTTATTTTACGTATCTGAATGACGTTTGTTAATTCTGGTTGTCTTTATTTATCTGAATGACGTCTTCTCGGCATGGTCGTCTTCATTTTATCTGAACGACGTTTGTGAAGCATTTTTTCTTCATGTTATCTGAACGACGTTTGTTAAGCACTGTTGTCTTCATGATATATGAAGGACGTTTGTAAAGCATGTTTTCTTCATGTTATCTAAACGACGTTTGTAAAGCATATTTTCTTGACGTATCGTAATGACGTTTGTTAAGCATGGTTGTCTTCATATTATCTGAACGACGTTTGTTAAGCACGGTTGGTTCATGTTATCTGAACGACGTTTGTAAAGCATGTTTTCTTCGTGTTACCTGAACGACGTTTGTCAAGCATGTTTTCTTCATACTATCTGAAAGACGTTTGTTAAGCACAGTTGTCTTCGTGATATCTGAAGGACGTTTGTGAAGCATCTGAATGATATCTGTTAAGTATGGTTGTCTTCATATTATCATGTTATTACCAGAACGACGTCTGTTATAATGCATGGTTGCCTTCGTGCTATCTGAATGACATCTGCTAAGCATAGTTGTCTTCGTGTTATCTAAAAGAAGTTTGTTAAGCATAGTTGTCTTCGTGTCATCTGAAAAACATCTGTTAAGCATAGTTGTCTTCGTGCTATCTGAATGACATCTGTTAAGCATGGTTGTCTTCGTGCTATCTGAATGACAACTGTTTAGCAGTTATCTTCAGCAATTTCCGAATAACGTCCGTTAAGCAGAGGAGTTTATCAAAATAATAAAAACCGTTTCACTTAATTCTTTATCCCCAGTGGAAAATTACAAAATACCAGTGAGATGTCTTTGCATAATGCATAATTTATGTGAAACAGACAAAACATTACAATTTCTGTCATGGCAAAAAATTGCTTCAGTGTTACATCATCTACATAATTCATCCAAATATAGTAATTAACTGTTTGAATTTAATCAGTAAAACTTTACATCAAATTGACAGGTCTCATTATTCCTTGCTACTGGCAATATATAGATAGAATTCTTAATCGATAGAAAACTCTCCACTTACTCATCTTATAATTTCATATTTCAAATGTGTTCTAGCCCTTAAGACAAAATGTATGATTACATTACTTCACCTGTTGCAAAAATTTCATATTCAAAATTGATTTTAATAGATGAATATACTTTAAGCTCATGGATCAATTTGCTAACTCCAAATCAAAGCTGTAATGACCAAAAACAAAAACAAAACAAATATTTTGGAGGCAAAACGAAAAAAATACAGATTACAAGTAATGAAAATCTTCCAAATAATAATCCATTTCCATAAATTAAAACTTAAAATTGATTTTGAATTGAATGCTGCTTAAAGATCCCTTTTCTATCATCTACACAGGAGTGCACATCTGACAAGATAACTGATGGTGACCATTTCATGGACTGTATGAACCCAGTGTAACAGGTAATTTTGTGATCTTGTCCTTCATTTATCATTTTACACACAGAAAAGACACTGTGTATAAGGATGAGGATAAAGGTTAATGTTTTCCTGGGAAAGTCCAATCTCAAATTAAAACTTTCCACATTTTTATTTCTGAGTGATTTCAAACGAAGGAACTGATAGTTTAGATTAAGAACTGTTTAAAATAAATTAAGCTGTCTGGAGGGTGGTGGAAGGCAGACACACCTTTTATAACTTTTAATATGTTTGTGGTGATTATTTCAAAATCAGCCTTAAGGAATGTAAAGAAAAACTTAAAAATAGTGGGGTAATATAAAGGGTGGCTCATGAATTCTCCTCCGACTTGCCTGGAACGTTATTTTTAGTTACTGTCCCGAGCATTGCATTTCTCAAAAGAAGGTAACTATCTTAGCACACAAATAGATGTTTGATACCATCCAAGTTTATTGAAATACTATTCTAACTGTTTGTCCATACCAGAAGTAAGCAAATACAAAAGTGTAAAAATGGTTATGCAACATGACATTTGAGAAGTACGCTTGGAATTCATCGGACAATATCAACCAAACGTCTCAGATTTTGATGTTTATAAATCGACTTAATGTTCAAAGATAACGCCAGCAATGTTTTTTTCACATAAAAATGGATATCCAACAAACTATTATATATTGTGATAATCATTTGTTGGGTGTACTATTTGATAACTTAGACAAAATCAAAAGCAAAAAAAAAATATTGAGTCGGGAAATCATAGTAAGTCAACTACATAATATCCAGATTTAACAGTATCTGTGAAAATGACGAACTCTGTTTGGTAGAAAGTGGTGTTTAGAGGAAACAGTCAAACATGGACTTACCATGCCAATAGCTATCTGTCTGGCAAACGACAACAAATCTGTTGGACTTAGTATGTCTACGTCTTTATTAATGTAGTGGCCTTCATTTTCATCTCTCTGTAATATGTATAGAAAGGGAGATAATTCTAAGCCATAGAAGATTAAAAAATACAATTGTTGGTTATAACTTCCCCTTCATTCATATATTTCCATTTCAGAATTTTTTCTTCTGTTGCAACATTTGCACAGAATATTTGTTGACCATGATTTTATGGTGATCTTTGATTACGTCACACCCTGGAAAAATAAGCAGTGTAGTGGGGTTAGTCATCGGATTTATCCAATAATGATATCTCCTCTGTTATCCTTATTTATTATAATATTTCTCCATTTAAAAAAAATATTTAAAACTGCTGAAGGATTGTAATTTTTCCTTAGGTCATTCATTTGTTTAAGTGCATCTACTGCCAATCAGTGCATCTGCATTTTGCACTTGATTGCTTTTATTTTTCCCCAAGCCACAGAATTTGTAAACAATCATATAAATCATCAAAAATAATAAAATATTTTATAATAATCGTACGAAAAAATTTTATTAAACAATAACATATTTTTGTGTAATTAGTCATAAAAGAATTGTCTAAAGTTAAAATTTCCATAAAATATGCAAGGTTGAAATTAAAGACAGGAATATTGACACATGAAATCAGGTAAACAAGAAGTCACATATGAGAACTTATGCCAAGAAAGTTGTTGTGCAGGTACATGGACGCCTTAAATCAAAATCAGTTAACAAGTCTGGCAGAGAACACAGCAGAGCAGAAATTGGACCAATACGCTCATAAAAATCCCTATACATGTAGGAATCTATATTAATTAGGGTTGGTTTGCAGTGTGCATAATGAATCATTGACAAAAACGGAATGCTAGACAGAAGGAAACAAGTCGACAGACATAGCTATCCGTAGATCACGAACAAAACGGAACATGACACATAGACACATAGTGTACAAATAAAACTAAAAAAGCATACAGCGGTGAACACTGTGGACCCTACGTAAAATACGGTGGTGTACGCAGGTGTTCCGGAAGGGAAGCAGTTTATTCCTTTAAGACACCCGCTGAATTGTTCGTTTTTCAATCCGGTATAAGTCATATTTCAGGGTAAAGGGTGACGTTTCAAGGGAGTAAAACTTCCATGCATAGAAAAGAAACATTTGTTTTGAGTTTACTCCGCAACTCCATAGGAAAAGATATGTCTTCTTTTATTTCATAGCAATATGTTGAATTAAATCACAGTTGCTTTTTAGACTACAAGAATTCCTACGTATTTTCACAAAAACGAAGTACTCCACTTTAACTGCTTATTACGGACAATTATAGGGACTTATAAATTAAAAAAATGTTTTCTAAAATAAGATTAAGATAAAAGTAATTTATTCTTTATATCTTACAAAAATGAATTCGAAGATACCAAAGGGGAAGACAGAAATCGTTAAGTCGGAAGACAAACAAGACCTGCCATGGCCAACAAAATGAAACGAAACACAAACATAGAACACACAACACTACACTGAAAACTAAAGCTGGAGTAACACGAGCCCTACAAAAACCAGTGTATAGTCACAATCGATGTTAGTCACAACCGGTATTTGTATTTATATTCATGACAGTCCGAAGATATCCATTGTCATCTGTGAAATGGATATTTCGTACCGGTCAATCAAATCATGATGGTGACCGAAAAACTTCCGGAGTGATGACTGTAATCTTTCCCTGAGATAGCTTTCTAGTCAGCTGCAACCCTCTATCAATAAAATCCTGTTTTAACAAATTTCTCATTTGCCAGCTTTTCAAACACAAACATTTGCATGAAAACGTTTAAAAGAATGACTTTTTTTACTTTCAGTTTTGTATTACTTGTCTTTTGACAAAACTGTTTATGCAAGAAGTGTTACATCGCTAGCTGTTTATAATCATATGTTCAGCACTCAAGACAGTTAAACGTTCGAGACTGTAGAAAGTCTGTCAATCTCAATTCAATTTTATCATTTCAAATGATAAAAACATAGCTCTTTCCAAAACTGCAATACTGCATGTGCTGTTGTTGATAAATTCTTCTGAGCATGGTTTGCTCATCTACTTTAACCGCCTCGGTTATCTAATGATTAGCGTGCTTGCCTCCAGTGCAGAAGATCGTGGATTCGATCCTGGGCGGAGTCGGACCAAAAACATTAAAATTGGGTTTGCTGCTTCTCCGCTAAATAGGACTACTCTATCCAAAGTCAGAATAATATCTCTTAATAAAGTGGCATTTCTTCTTGCGAACTGTTGTTGTCGTGAGCTAGCACGTTAAAAATCTGGCTTTGTGTGTCGGTCTAGTACAAAGCAGGGTTCATTCATCATCATTATTCATTAATATGGTCTCGTCCTCAATATGTATGAAATATTTTGCCGCTGGACGTTAGTTAACATTCAATCAATCAATCTACTTTACAAACTCGTTAAAAGGGTAAGAAAATTAAAAGGAATACGTAAAAATTGATATTTGGACCAAATAATTTTTGCAATTTTAGTAAATTTTGAAATTACACGAATCCTTATTCCTTTAAAAAAAATTCGAAGATATACCAAATTGGCAAACAAAAATCGTTAAGTCAGAAGACAGACAAGACCAACCAACATTTGCCATAATCAATACCATTTGTATAGTTTCCCTGATTTTACTGAGGTAAGTCTTGAGATCACCATGAGGTACATGTTCCACAATCAGACATATTGGATCCTGTAAGGTACAACACCCTAACATGGAGACGATGTTAACATGGGTACCTATAGTCTTCATCAGATTGATCTCCTTAATAAAGTCTTGTCTGTGGGATGTGTCAGCATTATCTAAAAATAGGAATAATAAGTATTTAATACTGACACTTTTCTTCATATATTTCTTTTATTCTGACAGGTAGGATTTCCTTTCATTCCTTTTTCCTAGAAACAAATGTTTAGTGTACAAGAGGGTGTGCAAATGCTTCTTATATTTCATAATAGCAATCGCAGTTTTAGACTAAAGGAATTCCTAGTTATTTTCACAAAAACGAAGTATTGCATAAAATTTTGCCAATTTAAATAGTCACTTTTATAAATCCATATGTAACATGTTGTTCTTCTAATTTGAGATATTTATGCTTAATAGAAATTTGCCCAAAGTTAATAATCTGAGGAACTTCTAGGAAATTTACGATAATCGCAGTTTTAATGTTTTATAGATGGTTACACTTCAGAAACCATTCTAATTCAAAGTAAAAAGTATAACACAAAGAAAAGATATCAGATTAAGTCGCATGCCTCAAATGAGAAATCATTAATGTTTAGCGCCTTGTTTCTACCCTTGGAACAAAAACAAAATTTCAAAAACTTTTTGCTCATCTACACACTACTTGCAACAATTCTATACTAAAATAATAGAAAAAACTTAAATGTAAATGTTTCATCACATTTATTGACAATGCAGTATTAAATCTTCGAAAGTACTGTGGCGGGATCTCGTGTTAAGAAATTTGATATTTCATCATCGGGGATTGCATCATGAGCAGGCTGTCAGTTTAAAGTGCATTGTTGTTAATCTACTCTCTAATTGGATTGGGTGAACATTTGTATGATATTTAAAGCATATATTAAACAGCTTTTGATTTTGCCTTTTGGTGCGATGTGGGGAAGTTTTGGATACAGCACAACTTGTTTAACTCCATCACATATACCAAGTGTCTCTCCAAAGTCAAGAGTCGATGTCATTGATAGGTCTTAGTTTTTCGCATTGTTTTTTTTGTATTATATGTACAATGTTGCGACAACATTTGCTTAATTTTACATATAGACATTTTATTTGTTTTGTACGATCCTGAACTCGTTTCTTGGGATTCCAACCTTGTTGAAGGCATTGTAAGGATCCTTAGATTTCCTCTGTTTTATGTCGATTGAGTATTCTTTCCCAAAAACTTTTGAAGGCGTTAAAGTCAAATGCCTGAATACAAAAAAGTCTGTTTTGGGCCCCTTGGTTTGACCCTTAAACCAAAAATCATAATTTGAAATATATAAATCGAATAAGAATACTATATGCCACCATTATTTACCAAAAACAAAATAAGAAAGAGTTTAGTTCAAAAAGAAAGTGTGAAGATGAAGGCAAACATACGGACTAACGAACAAAAGCAACGACAATATCCCCAATCTTTTATTCGAAAGTGTAGGAATTAAATAGGGCTTTGCTTTCATGTCAATCATGTCCATGCGCTTTTATAAATTTAATATAATGAAGAGTAAGTCAGTGACTACTAATTTATAATCAAATTCTCCGGGCCTTATTAAGTAGTCATTTAGAAGAATACTATTCATCAGTAATCTGAACTGAAATCAAATGACTTGACTGAAGCTTAACACTTAAAACAACAATATTTCAGTAGTTGTGACAGTTAGCTTAAAAGTTGAAGAAACCAGGGTACGGGAGAAAGTAAAAAACGTACAAACATTTTCACATGCAATGCAGTATTTTTTATGATATAAACCCTGGTGTTAACTAACACTATGTTGGTATAAGGCTTTAGTGATCTGTAAAGGTAAATTTAAATCAACCTCCTTAAGCGTGAAGCCTCACAAGCCCCAGAAATAATCTTTGGTGGTAAATTATACACGGAACAGCTTTTCTTTATGTTCTTGATCTTACTTATTTGTCGTCTAACAAAGAAAAAATACCTTTTAACATCTTGACTGCTGCTGATATGTATGTTCCATTAATTTGAATGTCTCTTGGTAAAGGAAGTTTTCTGTGCATAATTACTGTTTTACTGACACGACCTTTCAGCACTTGTCCAAATGCTCCTGACCCAAGGACACGTCCAACCTTTAAACACTTGTGTGGAACTTCCCATTTATCTGGAACAACAGCTGGAGGAAGGTTAAATGTTCCTTCATCCCTGCAAGGACGATCTCATAAAGTACTAGATTAATTACCATTGCCTTGCTTTATTTCAACATTCTTTTTTTGTACTCCATCATAAAATGTTGTGGATTTTAGTATTCGTAAAGCATAAATAACAACAATTTCACAAATATTTAAATTGTTATTATTAAAATGCTAAATTCACGCCAAACTATAGTTTTTATCATCTGCTAGAAATATTAATAAATCAGAAACGTCATTTATAATTGTTATTTCAATAAAATGATTTATAGGATTCACAATATTTTTTCTACAAATGGCTAATCATTCAGGTTTCAACAGCTCACGAATGTTATTGAAAAATGAAACATTTATTGACCTTAGCAATAATTCTTCGAATCTACGAAAATGTTATGTCAGTAACCCTGTTAAAGCGAGTGTTTTCATTTTAGAACGATGAAAAAATCAAATTGTCACACCAGACAACCAACACCATTCCTAAGCTCCTAAATCTTTTATGATTAAATAGAATCAACCCCAAAACCCCAAACCCTATATCTATTATGTTTAAATAGAACTAATTCACTAAGGGGCACACTATCTCCTAAAACCCTATGTCGAATATGATAAAATAGAACCAATCGACACCACCCTGAGCCCATATAACTGTTATGATTACATAGAGCCAACCCACCCAAAACCCTATATCGGTTATGATAAAATAGAACTAACTGACACAAATTTAAGCTCCTACATATGTTAAGACAACTAGAAACTTATGCCTTCACCATTGACTGACACTTAATATCATCTATCAACTAATTTGGAGGTCTGAATTCTATCTATTAAATTTCAGTTTTCTTTTTAAAATCAAATCAATTGGTTCTGTTCAAAAACATATGATGGTGCTTGGTGAGATCTGGTCAGATACCAGTACCTGTTAGGGAAATGTAATGTGAGCGGATGTCTGTCAAAGTTGGTGTAGTCATTGTTAAAATCTGTTGTTAGGTCTCCCAGGCGATCTTTCATCTCCAGTTTCATCTTAAGAATATGGACGCTGTATAACCATTTTACTATTATTATTATAACTGGTAAAGACACCACTATAAATAATGGAATAATTATTTCCAGAGCAAGTCTGAAGTCTTCTGAAATTAGAGAAATAATTCAGTGTAAGAATAGATAACATTGAAGACACATAAAATATTTTCTTGGAACTTATTATTTCCTCAGATTATATCTTGAAGACATTTCTCTTGAGACACATATTCTATGTCTTAAGACACACATGTATATAAGACATGTCTTTAAGTATGTCTCAAGATTTGTCAAGATATTGATGCTCATTCACTATGTATGAAACATAAAAAACAACATATGGGATCGTCTGATCTTGTATAGGAACTTGTGTGGTGGTACTCATTTTTGCAATTTTTTGTTTTTGTTTTTGGTTAAAACATAATTTGTTTGACCATTGACAGTCGTTTAACTGTTTAGCGTAATATTTGTTAAATATGAACTGCCTTAATGAATTTTCATTTATTGGTACATGAACTGGAGTGTTATGTTCTATACAGGAAACTGGTGCTGTACAGTAAACTAAAGGCATTGTTCTTCTATGTATAAAAGTTTAAATTAATACCGCTAAACAGTAGACTTTCTGTTGTTCAGGAATATTGATTTAAATGTCTATCTTCAGAAAAATTACATTCCAGCATCAATTTCATCTTTAGGAATTTAGCACCATTTCATTCGACAGTATAGGAAAACTCTATAAGAGGATTTGGGCTACATCTCCAACAAATCTTACATTGTATTTGATGTAAAACTTACCACCAGAAGAATCTCTTTCTGAAAATGATATAAAAAATGTCATAAGTCATATTTCGGTAATCTCTGAAAAATAATACAAGAATTTGAAATCATTTACATGAATGGAATTGAAATTATGTGAACAAACAAATATAAGTAATAGCAACGCCCAAGGGACCACTCAAAACTGGTTAAATAATAATTGAGGTTCGAAAATACTGCTAGTTGCGGCTTTTCCCCACCGTATTTGATGCGAACTCTATTGATAATTTTCAGTTACTTAATGTAAAATTTTTCTCTTCGTGCTGCGTGAAAAGTGTAAAGTTGGGCTAATTGAATAAATACATCTATTAATCGTTGTAACAGAATAGGGATAGGGATTTGAGCTCAAAACACTTTTATGTAGAACTTTTGCCTGAAAATCTGCGTAGAGCTTTTAATGAATGAAGAAAAATAACTATTATTTAACCAGACATGTAGTTTACTGGTATTTGGGGTCGTTTTCCCGTCCGGTAAGGTTGATAAATGGGTGAGAGTTAAGGCAAATTAATTCTATAAACTACCGAAAAATACCCCGAAAAAATCAAGATTGATTAGAACATTACAGGCAAAGAAAAACATTGCTTATAGTAAATGGTAAGATTAGGTAAAGTGACATTTCCTATGAAATAAAAAGAAAACAGGTTTGCGTTTAATGTAATTTAGTTACTATATCATGAAATATAAGAAATATTTTCGTTCCACATCAAATATGATATTCTTAAAGGAGTAGGTATTTTAAGCCCCATATTTTGGCCCAAATTTTAGACTTTGTGAAACAATAATAAGTTGTTGCGAAAATGCTGTTCAATAATCGTCTTTTAATAATTCATTATTTTTTCTTGTATACTTTTCGTCATTTCGACAAAATGAGAGAGTATATTTGACTATCTTGACAAGAATTCACCATTTTCGGTAAAAATACTCAATTTTTGGAAGTGTTTTGTTCCAAATAGATATGACCGCACAAAAACATCACGAAGATATTTTAACCAAACATTTGTACTTGAAAGAACTTAAATTGTGCACAGTTTGGTTGTGATGTTTTGGTGCGATCTATATTAAAATCGACAAAATAGTATCAAATATTGCATCAAATTAATCAATTTCTTAGTATTTTCACATTTAGAGCACTTTCTATGTGTCATGTGACCATTGTAGAACTAATTCAACTAAAAATTCTGTTGGATTTTCTTTTTATAGACATTATTCAATATAAAAAAAAAACATAAAATAATAATTATTTGCCAATTTTCATTCTTGGGCCAAAAATGGACCTTAACGACCCTCCTCCTTTCTTAGTATTTTTCACATATAAAGCATTTCTTTGTGCCATGTGACCATTGTAGAACTAATGAAATTAAAACTTCTGTTAAATTTTCTTTTTATATTCATTATTAGATACAAAAAATATAAAAATAACAGATATTAGCCGCTTTTCATTTTTTGCCAAATTCTTGGGCCAAAAATGGGCATTAACGATCCCGTCCTTTCTGTAAGACATTGTTTTATAAATTTCACGTCAGACAAGTCTGTCAACTGGGCTACTTTTTTGTGTTCTCTTAAGTATTGAAAAAAAAAGAATTTTTATTATTATTCCAGTAATTGATATATTCATATTATGTTAACAGCCCAAAACTTGACCATAAAACAAACTATTTATTAACAACTTATTGAAAAGTAGAAGATTTAATCAAGATAATGATTATCCAAAATAAAGAATGGCATACCAAAATGAAATATCCTTTCCACAATATAACATTTAGTGTGTGGGTTTTAATCAAAACACCGTCGTGATATTAAACGGATCCTGATTTTCTGAATACGATGAAAAATTCTATGATGTACTTTTAACAAAGATCCATAGAGGTTTTAACACTGCAATCAATATTCAGGGTTTAATCACTGTTTTTTTTTTGTACACAACAATCCACTTATTCCCGCTATTTAGGTGGCTTAGATATTTTGATCATACATGAAATCCACAAGGGCTTCATGATGTTAGAAATAAATGGAAGAAATATCAATAGTTGCAAATAAATAAACATTAATTTCAGTTTTAACGTAGATATATTTTTCATGTGTGGTATATTTTATCACACTCCCTTTCATATGGGAGTTCGTTGATTCCTTCCGGAGTTGACACAAATTGCAACTTCTGATTTTGATATCCTGATTTGACACTGATTTTGACATTGAGGAAACCACGACGGGTGTTTCGTGCATAACAGGTGATGCTTACCCTTCATGAACACCTGATCACACTAATGTTTTGTAAAAGGGTTCGTGGATTCCAAGCCTTTGTTCCTTTAGTTTTGGTTTTATCTTTTAGTTTGTTTCACATTTGTCATGTCGTTTTGGACTTCTAGTTTTTTCATGGGTATTCTACACTGGACTTGTGTAAACCAGCTAAACTATATTTTTGCTGGATAGTGTAAAAATATTATGGATAGTAACATGTGCAAGGGGTGACGTTCGCCTTGGTTTAAAGGGGTTTGAATAATCAGGAAACAGATAATATAGGGAAATGTCAGAAGGAAAATGAAAATTGCGAGAGGTGATACACTTGATGTTATTTCATTGTAGAGATTGCTTATGAATTTAATTTGAAAGCCTTAAATTGTGACCTTACGTA
>JAULBM010074772.1:0-19729 GCA_032357055.1 Geukensia granosissima | reverse complement strand
CTACTTGTAAATCCTATATATAATGTATTCAAGTTACGATCACTCCTAACACTTACGACATTTTGTGGAAGGTCGCTTGATTGACAAAAATATCTGATAATCAATATAATCTAAATCGTTATACTTTTTACTGGATACACTTTTTCAACTAAAGAATATTAATCGCTTAAATATATATGCAAATAGTCCCATAGGTGTTTACATTTCCATCTAAAAAATAAGCTTGCGATAAGCGCGGACCTGTAAGAAAACGCCACCTTGAACATCATTTAATTTCCATATATCATTGGTAATTCATAATAATTATAAATGTTTACCCAGTAGTTCCTGAAGTCAATTTCCCGAACGCAACTTTTCAAATTGGCGGCTGGAGAATTGCCGGCTCGCTTGAATTGCCGGCTGAAATTGCCGGCTGGCTTGACACTAGTTCTGAAATATCTACCTACAATGTAACAGACACAAAGCAGAATTGGGATATTCTCCGTATAAGCAACAGTGGATTTCTTGATATAACTATTCTTGTGTTTTTCACATAGCATGCTGAAATTTCTTAAAACAAAAAATCGTTCTAAATCTTTGTATAAAAGATGTGAATGTCAAACAAGTTGGTCAAGTTGGTTACTTATTCGTCGTTTGAATATCAAACAAGTTGGTCAAGTTAGTTACTTATTCGTCGTTTGAATATCAAACGACTTGGTCAAGTTAGTTACTTATTCGTCGTTTGATATTGAATGTCGAATAAGGAATAAGTAACTAAATTTACCTCCGTGAAAGCGCGGAGGTTATACCAGATACTAACGATCTTACAGTTAAATGACAATTTATGTACTCATTATTCATCTGAATAAAAGTTTGCAAAGAGTGTAAAAAAAGATCTCAACTTAAAATCGTCTTTTGTGTTGTTGATTTTTCGTCCTTTTTGGATTTGGTCAATGTCCTTTGTCAATTCGGATCACTGATTTAATGAAGTTCGTTGATTCATATTTAATAAAGAAATAAATGTTTACCAGCATATTAAACGTCTAAACCAATTTTTGTCTGTCCAAAAAAAACTTATTATCAAAACTAAGGTGATGCTTAACTTCTGCAGACTGTATATAAGCAATATCGAGTATTGATTTATATGGTCACTTTCATCATAATTTATCAGCTAAGGCTTTGATGCAAATTGTGTTTAACATTTCTTTTGTTTTCTTCTTGTTTATGTAACTACTGATATTTAATCTATCTTTGAGACACAAAATAGATCATAAAAAAGAATTTTCCATTAACAATAACAACCATAACCAGTGGTATACATTTGCCAACTGATTCTCGGGATAAGATATTCTTTCGACTACATTATTACAAATTGTTAAACATGCAAACTAGCTAAAATTCAAACGGCCTACTTTTTACATCATTGTGTTGTATTAGTAAGTCGCACTACCTCAAATTCGCCCCATAAAATGTATCTCATTGTGAGGAAAGATGTTTAATGCAAAAAAGAATTCTCTCTATCATATAAAAAAGATATCATGTATGATTTTTTTGGGGACAGTCATCCAAAAAGTAAAAATTGAAGGACATTGATAATGAGTAAGCAAAATGACTGTATCTTTTGCTGTTTTTCCCATCAGTAATTTCTTTTCTATGCGTTAACGACGTCAATCGTAAACGAAAATAAACTATCTAAAGCCGTAATTGTTACATTGAAATATTTTGGCATATTGGAATGTGACCAGTCATCCTTTAAGAAAACACATCGGGACAATGAAATCAGTCAAAGTTCCGAAAAGTGGTCGAAATGAATTCCAATGCTGTTTGTATTATTTAAGCCAAAGCTTAAATCTGGAGGGAAGAAAAGGACTAGGCACTACCATGAAAAAAGTTAAACCAAATCTGGAAGCAAAAAAGGGAACGCATTACACAGACAATAGTTGGCTATATGTCATAAAGAAAAAGTAAGTTTACCTTTTAGGACCGCAACAGTGTTTTCACGCATGTGCATATGTAACTTTTCATACTCTGAGATTTTGAAATAATTTTCATTTACATGCATCCCATTTAGACCAAAACAATCTGCAATTAAAGGAATATATTGTAAATGAACATGCCAAGTTAAAGTCTTGCTCAATAGATGCACGACTTTTATTGGCGTTCTGACAATCATAGCAGCTGCGTTGATCGCTATTTTCAAATATAGTAACAAAATCTTGTCTTATATATTGTGTGTTATCTGTACATGCTAAATTAAGAATAAAGCGTTTTTTAAACACATTTTGTTATTCCTTTACACTAGGGGCTTGATAAGGGACCGGAGATGTTTCATTTTTTTTGTAATATTATTAAAGGTTGGCGAATTGTTTGTCTTATGTTTACGAATTTATGATGGATAAGTTAACCTATTGTTTACTTCTATTGTGTATACTTTTTTAGCTTTATGGCCTTTAATTACACGACAAGAAATATGGAAGCTATCTGCAGCACTGTAGTCTTACAGTATCACAGAAAGTTAAATTCATTTAAACTTAAGTAAACACCAGTGTCATAACATAGCCAAACTACAGTATTACTGATAAAATTCAACCCGAAACCAGAAAATGTAGAAGGACAAATATTTACCATTAAGACTTCTATGCGAAGTAAAATTATGTAGTTTAAAAAAATGCTTGCAAAATCTGAACATTTTTAAACCTTAAGAAGAATATGAATAAAAGTTTACTGATTTGAATAAATATTGCGAATTTTGATATGCTATATGTACATTTTCAAAGAGTAACCTCTCGTAGGTATCACCAAAAGATTGAAAGTTCCACATCCACATACAGTAAAAACTTACTCAATTTCAAAACAAAGCCAAATAGGAAGTCAGATCTAGCCTTAGGGTCAACTAATTGAAAAAAAAAAATTGCAGAAAATTTCTTTTAATCTTTGATAAGTTTCATGTCGGACAAGTCTGAATTCAGACTCGTGAGGATTAAAATTTACTAATTTAGGTTTTTCATAACATCTAACAAAATAAGGATGTTCCAAGCATATTTTTGCTGTTGTCATGAAAGTATTACAACGATGTTGAAATCTAGGATTGTTAATGTCAGATGGCTGAACTTAAAACCATAGTTTGCTTTCATAATGATTTGCGGGAGCAGGGTTTTGAAATTTGGAAACAGATGCCTCGCGGGGCCCTATTGGTTTTGCTTTTTTGATTTTTTTTCCTGGGATAGGATAGGACAACCCTATCTTTGCTCAGTTAAGTAAATGATGTATATATTTCATATAACGCATTAATTTTGCTAGTGATGAGAGAGCGAAAATAAATAATTTGACTCGGATTTTCATTTTTTTAAAGTCTTGTTCGATATATTTCATATTAACAAAAAATTATAGTTTTCTGCAAAATATTGTTGAACCAATGGAACAATGAGTCTGTATCTTACCGTGGTTGCTGAGGTTTTGTGACATAACTTGACCAATATAATGTTGAACCTTTACATCTAAATCTTTTCTCTCTGCAATTGTAAGAATCTGTGAAAGAGCATCTACTCTTTCCCTCGATATGTAGCCTTTTTCTTCTAATTTTTGCATCAGTTGAAAACCATCTTGTATTTTTTCCAACACTCCTTTCCCAAAATAATCACATAACGCGAATTTAATTGTCTTTAAATTTTCTGTAAAAATGAACCGTATCTATTAATTCATGTTTCAGATGTTATAAATAAGTAGCAAGATCACACTTTTTTGCAGATTTATTTTATCAACAAAACTCAATGCTTAATCAAATTTCAACTTGTGATCAAATGTATTAAAAAATAGTATGGTCATATTCTTTTACGCCATATGTTTTTACATAATCCATATTTTACAAATAATCGCACTCCATATTAAACCATTAACCTACAATATATTATACATGTATTTTTTGCAAAAGTGAAACATGAAAATTTGTTCACCCGAAGAAAGTAATGTTTCCCGAGGGCTTGCAAGGGAATTTATGATTCATTCCATCCATGTCTAATTTCTGACAAAAGAAAGAGGAAATTTTCATACTTTTCTAATGAAAAATTATACAAACTATTAACTTTTTCTACCAACTGCTCAACGTTTGAAGTCAGAGGGGAATATGTTAAGTGGACACGATGTTGAGAGAGACACGATGTTTTGTTCAATGTCAGGTGGTACTCTCTCGACCAATCAGATACCGTTATTGTATCTTCAATATTGTTACACTGGAATAAAAATTTTTATTACTTATATGAGGTGTTTGTAGAAAACACAATAGCAATAAAACTGTGCACGTTCTTCAGAATTTATATAAATTTTGTACTGCCTGAATTTTCGGCCCAAATATTTATGCTGATATTTGCGGATTAAATGTCCTTAAAATGCTACAAAACCATTAAATGTTTTTATAGCATGCGCTCGAATAATAAGATCTCTCCTATCTAACATCAAAACAAACTCAACGCCGATGACAAAAATCAAGATTATTAGTTCCATATTCATATTACATGTACCACAATAAACTTAAATTCTTCATGTATGGTTGAAATTTTTCCATATTGCTTAATTCTTATATCATAGCAAACAGCAAAACAAACATAAATTTGACCCCCTCATATGACATTTTCAACTTCTTAATTTATCGTTGAAATTTCCATTTGGCTTAGTTCTTACATTGTTTTATCAATTCGACGTCCCTCATCATCTCGTAAAGGACGAGGGACTTTAAGGCCCATTTTTTGGCCCAAGAATTTGGCTAAAAATGAAATATGGCTTATATCTGTTATCTGATATTTTATATATTGAATAATGTCTATAAAAAGAAAATCCAACAGAATTTTTAGTTTAGTTAGTTCTACACTAGTCATATGGCACAAAGAAAATGCTTTAAATGTGAAAAACCTACGAAACTAATTAATTTGATCCAATATTTGATACTATTCTGTCGATTTCAATATAGATCGCACAAAAACATCACAGCCAAACTTTGCACATTTAAAGATCTATCAAGTGTAAATGTTTGGTTAAATTATCTTCGTGATGTTTTGGTGCGATCATATCAGTTTTGAACAAAACACCATAAAAATTTAGTATTTTACAGAAAATGTAATATTCTTGTTAAAATAATCAAATATTCCCTTTTGTTTTGTCGAAATGACGAAAAGTATAGAAAGAGAAGTAATGAATTATCAAAAACTATAATTTAACAGCATTTTCACAACAACTTATTAATGTGTAAAAAAATCTTAAATTTTGGGCCAAATATGGGACTTAACTACCTATTCTATTAAATCACAACATTTGAGGAAAATGTAGGGCAGGTTTGGTTGGGATGAGTAAGGATGCTAGCTGTCGTTGTAATTGCTTGCTTATTATTATATAATTAGTCATAAATATTGACATTTTCTGGGTCAAAAAAATCAACTTTGGAGACTTGCATGTAAAAAAAATGGACCAGAATGCCAAAAAGCTTTACACAAATCTCATTTTTTTATTTCAAGCTACAAACGTGTCCGATTTAAGATTTTACAAATTAGGTAATTGCCGATCTTGTTACACCGTATTGTCAGAGAATCGTGCATCTTTCCGGAACAGCAATAAAAACACACTACAAAAATCGGTTGAAATTTTTTAACACTCGAGATCTAATTTTACGATATGCAAGGGAGGCGGAAATGATTATTACCAAATGGGCAATAATGGAACAATAATTAGTTGAAACAAAATTGATTTCCATGGTTGACTTAGTAAATAATTATAAAAAAAAGAAAATTTTTTAACCATTTTGAGTTAAAGTCTCGATAAAGAAGAAGTCAGAAGACAAACACGACTATGCCTAAAAGAATGACATGAAAGACAAACACCGGCACATCACACTACACAGAGAACTGTACCTTGAGCAATTCAAACATATGAAAAAGAGAGTTTCGGGAAGGGTGACATATCTTTGTCCTAGGACATGCAACTTAATGAACTGTAAACAATTTTAGTGGTTATTTGTTATCAAATTTTTACTTTTCTCTGGCAGTTGTTAAAGGTTTTGATACTAGATCAATATCTTCGATGTTAACCTTGCAATGCAGTAATCGGCAAATACAAGTAGAAATGAAATTCTTACTATGCTAAAAAAAAATTCAAATATGAGTAAAGCAATCATACGACTTTTTTACGACATGCATAAAATCTAACAATAAATCCTGCGCTTTTCCGGTTTCGTCACTATACAAACGGAATTAACTTGTTTGCAATAATTGTGCAAAAAACCATGAACAAATAAGAAAGTAGATGTGGTATGATTGTTTATGACACGGCAAAAATGACTACTACAAACATCTACATTTTACATGAAGAACTTCATTAATGAGCCAAGATCCACACCGTAAGGCAAGCTGTAAAATGCCAGGGAAATGAAAGCGAGACCATTCAAATCTACTAAAAATCGACCAATTAGGCTGACAATTACATCAACACAAAAACCATATTGTCTGAGGTACAGGTTTCTGACTAAGGACAGGCACATAAAGAATGTGATGGACTTTAACATGGATTTATTTGAGTCCTCATCCCCTTGACCTTGGACGTTGATGACATTATAAAAATCAATCATAGTTCATTTAATTCTTCAAGTCGAAATGCAAACAGCGAAAAGCATAGATCACCACCAACCTCTAAAAAATCGTTGCTGTTTCTAACAGCTAGTTCAAAATCGGACAACAATTTATAATACGATTGGTTTTCCGAAACTAAATATCAATTAAACGCATCCAGCTGGATTTGGTGTAAAAATGATAAAAAGTACAACTAAGGACGACATCATATAAATGTCCAAATTAAAAGTTATGACAGTAGAACTGACGAATACGTAAAAATTATTTACGAAAACTTAGTTTTGGTGTAAGTTGTTGACAAGACGGTCAATGTTGACATGACCCCATGTCAACGAGACAGCGCCACATCTAACTGGGCAGATGTCCAACTTTGAAATCTGAGGTCTCCACAAGATGAAATCCCAATCCTTGTGACGAGCTCTTAAACGTCTCGAACTGTAAATGCTTAATGACGGGCGAAATTTAACAAAATAAAAAATATGATGATGAAAATGAAATAATAAAAATGGCACGAATCCAATGCAATGATCGCTTTCACTTTTCACCAAACTTTACCACGGTGGAGAATTTTTCTTTGGGCATAATTTTGAAAGTACACAGATTTAATTACAACTCATCATTCTACAGACCATACTCTATATATAAGATATATGGGTTTTAAAATAGTATTTTGAAACTTTCATCTTATGTCCCGTGTAGAAAATCTATGAGCGAGATCAAAAATGCATAGTCCAAAGAAACAAGACAAATTTAAAACAAATTAAAAGATAAAACAAAAACAAAAAGATTGAAAGCTTACAATCCGCGAACTCTTTTACAAAACAGGACTTGGGTCTGGTCCTCCGGAAGGGAAAGCAGCCCCTTTATTGCACGCAGCCCCCGTCGTGGAATCCTTCACTCTCAAACCGGTCTATGGTCTCTTTAATTTTAGTTCGCTGGGATTTATTTGTTTCAGATGCTCACTGAACATAGGATTATTCAATGAGGGCATCATCGATATAGCGAAGAGTTAATTTAGACGATCTGGCCAATTTTTTTTGTTACTTCGAAGGCGTCCCTTGATGAATTCTGCTTCATACAGGTAAAAACACAAGTCGGCTAGTAGGGATACACAATGTTTTCCCATTGGCATGTCAATGTTCTGTCGAAACATCGTCTACTAAATTCGACAAAAATGTTGTCAATTAAACACATCCAGCAGTTTGAGAATATCACCATTACTGAAATTGTTAAAACAATCAGTGTGTTCTCTAATAAAGTAAGACATCTGTTTTTTACCTAAAACCAAATATATTTATATCTTTGATTTCAATTTTGTTTTTCAAAACACCGATGTATCAATTTCTTTAAAAAAATCTTAAATTTCTTTGATTTCCATTATCAGATATTTCCTTGGACAAACATTTAGAGTTTAAAGGCTAATCGACCTTTCATAACCCTCTTCCAGATACGATAGTAATCCTGACTGTTTAAGTTGTGCATGTGGAATCGTTGGATAAAGGTTTGAGAAGGCAAACGTTTGAATACTTGTACAAAGTTTTGAAGAATCAGATTTAAGGTATTGAAAAGCCGATCTTTCGAGTTTTTTAATATCCACATTTGATTAATACCGCTTGTAGAGTACGTTTTGTCACAGTACTTTTGAATGCTTTACTTGATTGTTGAGACTTTATCGGCAAGAACAACAACAAATTTTTATTGGAGGGCGGACATGTTTCTCATGACAGCAGGTTCCTCTAAAACTGAAAGAGCTTTAATGCTCATCGACTCTTGTAATTTTTATCCGAGTCTGAATAAATGATCTGACAGCCCTGACCATTTCAGAGAGGGTCTCAACCTCTTCCTTTTCTCGCTTTGCCTATTTTCTAGCATATTCCATCAACAGCTTTAAGTTATGTTTCCAATTAATTGGATTTGGCACTCGGTATTTAGGACCTTTTGGTAGCAACTATCGTTGTTTATTATTTAAGCCGAAACTGAGGTAATCGGTAATTATGTTTCCAGATGGAGTATCGTTGAAGGGGGACGCAGCAGAAGCAGTCGCGAGGTTTGGATTTCATATCATCAATACTGAAGTGCTACAAAACATTCTAGTATTTGAAAAGTCTGGATTCAACGGGCTTAGTGTAAGTATAAGAGGTAATTGAATTGAATAAAATAATTTATCAAGGATGTATATTCGACATTTTTTTATCCAAGTGTTAAAATGTCTGTTGTTGACAAAATTACTCCTCTTTACACAAATACTAATTCGGCACTGCATTCATCTTGTTGTATGTTCAAAAGATTTACAAATGTATTTGATAACTTGCTGCATTGTGATGTTTGCTTCAAATGTCAACCGAAAACGAATCTGGGCATGCAGGCATTGTTTCGTTGCTTTACCTTGGATTCAAATGTTTCCAGTCACGAGTTCTGACACCCCCCCCCCTTATCTTGGTTTAAAAATCAAAAATGCTTTCTATTAGTTTCATTGCTAAATATACTTATAATGTGGCTTGCTTAAAATGTTCCTGTGTTTAACTTGATAGCAACCTGTGGTTTGTGTAATGTTATGAGTATCCCTGTTCATCAATTGATATATTTGCAGGAATATTAGACTTCATTCATTATTTCATATTATTACGAATTTAAAAAATCGAATGAAACGGCTAGCAGATTTTTGGCTTTTGTCCACTGAAAGTGAATAATATGCTTATTTTCAATAAATATGTTATATCCCTATCGTATGTTGCTTGCGCATATTAATAAACTGCAAGTCTTGTGTCGTATTCAATGGACAGTCGTTTCGTTGTTTTTTTTTTTTTTTTTTTTTTTTTTTTTTTTTTTTTTATTTGTGGATTTGAACTTAGGTCTTTTCAACGCTGTGAAAAGATTTTCACAAGGAGTTTTATTACAACCCTGTAAAGACCTAGTGGAAACATCGTAATTCAGGCAGATGTACGATAGCTTTGAGTCCATATGTGGTGTTGTCTCCATTAAATTAACTTCATATATACACAGAGATGAAAATAAAATGCAAAGAAAATTTAACTTCAAGGGCATAACAAAAATATAGCATAATACTTGTAATTGACTTGAGTTTATTTTCTGTCAAGAAGGTGAATGAATTTCCGTTTGCTGAACACCAAAACCAAAATATGATAACACAATTTGATAAAAGCTGGGGAAATTGAACAATTTGGAGTGATGCGAAATGAGCTAAAATATTTCATAGCCTTAAAATGAGCAAAAATCACAGCCTTTTTCTTTCCATAATTTTTATACATTCGTCTTTCTTCAACTATCTTGACAGTGTCATTCCCAAATAGATGAACTACGAAAATGCAAAATAACTTACCATGTGTCAGTGCCTTTGCTATTTCTGTTTTCAGTATAATGTAATCATCTATGATGAATTTTTCTGTCATCTTGTTTCTTTTCAAATTGATTCACTTAAGTCGACATACCTGAAGTTGAAATACAGGTGAGATATGTGAGACTAACATAAAATCCATGAAGCTTCATTTCCATGAAAAAGTCGATAAATAAGTTTCTTAATTCAGATTTTAAATAAAAACATCGAGAAACTTTTTTTTTAAATTCTACTGATATGACTTCTCTTTGTAACAGTTAAACAGCGCAGAAATACAATTTTGCGTGAAAGAATTTTTTAGAACTCAACTGACTAAGGGTATTCCATGAATTTGTCTAAAACGTCTACATTACACTTGCAAATTAATTTTAAATACTTTTTTCAATTAATTGAATTCCATTAAAACAAACTTTCAGCGTCAATATTCAAAATTTCTGCAATGCTCTCAGACAAAAGTTTGACTCCAATATTATGAAAAATGTTGAATGTTCAATGTTAAATGTTAATCAGAAGATTTAAACCAGTTAATCATTCGGCCATAAACTTATGAAAAATTGGATTTTGGGTGTTGAAATCTTAACTTGAAAATTTTGATCAAGGTTTGTATGCTGACTGCGGAAAAAATACTGTCTACTTTTATCTTTGACACAATTTATTTTAAAATTTGGAATGTTGAATTATGATGTAACCCATCGCAAATAGCGATATATTGAAAATGTGTTCTACTAATAGTAAAATTTTAAAATCTTCCTTATTCCTTAGATAAGAGGCATTTTCAATGACAAAAATAAATATTTCAGTGTCCTTTTTTTCAAGATATCGCAAAAACAGAACAGCGAGAATTTTGAAATGAAAACAGCAAAATTAGCTTTATAAACTGCTTTCCTTGAATTAGAAGAAAAATATATTCATCGGTATAAAACAAAGTCGTCGAAATCATTTGTTTGTTTGAAAGAACTATCACACTAACATAGAGTTTTTTTATAGTTTTACTTTCGACAAGAAAGAATAAAAGTTGTCAGTCGACGAAAGGTCATACAGTGCATCAAATTCAAATTGGTATTTTCTAATAAATCGATATATATTTCTTAAGTGTAATAAATGCTCATTTCTATCAGATAGAAAACTTAAATGTCTGAATTCAAGGGTAATTCCAAGAAAGAACCCTTTTTAATATCAATGCATGTATGACTATTTGAAAATAAAATTGAAGCAGTCTACGACCCTATACACTTGCAAAATGGTCTAGTGATACTTGAGGTGGCTGAAACTTCAGTAAAGTCTGCCACCACCACATACAATACATAGATCTCGTGTTTCCGAGACAGGTGCATTTTTACCTCTTTAGCTGTGCTAAATTTGTTCTTGATTAGAATGCTTTGTCATAAAAATATATTCGCAGATTCTGTTTACAGATATCAATTATTAAATATGGAGAAATATGAGTCAAGCAGACAAATATATTTGGACATTGTTCTATTTTGACATTTAAAGTTTCAAAACGAAGCCACATTAAGACCTTGGGATGGACTTGCTTTAAAATAAACTCTAAATCGCCCCAAACATAAAATCGTGTATGCATAAAATAATACTGCTCTTACCTAACTATTATCCAAAATGTACATGTAACAAAACATTACACAAAGACAAACCTATGACCAAAACTCCCGAATTGGGACAGGCATATGAGACATGTGAGGGGGGTTAAACTAGTTTATAGTGTACCTTACCTTTCCCCAACGAGTAGTCAAAAGAAAAATCGAAGAAAACAAGAAATGCAATCGACAAACTATAAAAATAAAACAGAATGTCTCCCGATCCTTTAATGACAATAAAAATACTAAACAAAAACACATGCAATAATGAGATGTATTTCTAATGAATGCTCGTAGTTACTGGAAACAGGCTCATGGTGAGATTCCTGATGATAAATCAGCTGCAAGTTGAAAAACAAGTTCTTGGATCATCCATTCTTCTTTGTACGTAATAAATATTGAGATATGACAGGTTTAAATGCTTTTTTAATCAGCTTGACTCAATATAATGTTGGTGTTTCCTATATTTGCTTCTAGCAATAATATGAGGCAACTAATTTGATGTCTCTTTTTTTCTCAAATGTTTCACCAAATTTTAAACAGATGGTAAATGGCAAATTAGTATCCCCTTTTCGTCATTTTCATCATTTAATGATGCAAATTGCCGGACAACCATATACAAAACGGAGATTTTGTACAATTGTCAATGAGACATCCATCAAAAAGGCAAAACAACAAATGGTTTTAAGCATTTAACATCTACAGCTAACCTTCCCGCCTTCAATAACTGAAAACGATTAGCAACGTAGGGCTAGATGTAAATGCTCCAGAAATTTAAAATGTTTTACAATTCAGATCAAAGAGTGATCGAAAAATATTCTTACAAAAATTTTTAATGGGCTACAGAGTTACTGTGAAACAAGCCATTCTAGAAGTGGCGTGAATCATATATGGATTCTAAAAAATTCCCCAGATATGTTAGAATGCCTTAAATCAAGGTCCCTTACCTCTTGCAATAGCATCAAAACATTTGATTTTTCCACCCTGTATACTACTATTCCACATTCAAAACTCAAAAAAATAAGAGCCTTAGTTTACCTCTGTTGTGTTAAAAAAGATGGCAAACGCAGATACAAATATTTGGTTCTAGGGAGGAACAAACCTTATTTTGTTGTTAACCACTCTGATTCTAACAAAAATAACAAAAAGTACTCAGAAAATGACATTTACGGAATGCTAGATTTCTTGATTGACCTCATTTTTGTAGTGTTGGTGGACGTGTGTTTCAACAGACTTTCCAATGGGGACCAACTGTGCACCCCTTCTGGCCGATTTATTCCTTTATTCGTATAAAGACTTCATATAGAGCATTCTACAGAGAAAAGTGAAAAAGTTCAATCTTTTGGTTTCAAGTTTCGCCGTATAGATGATGCCCTTTCACTGAATATCTCTAAATTTGGTGACTATGTTGACTTCATCTATCCCATTGAACTTGAAATCAAAGATACTATAGAAATAGGAAGGTATGCTTCTTACCTAGACTTACACCTAGAAATTGACAGTAAGGGCGGGTTAAGAACAAAACTAAATGACAAGAGAGATGACTTTGATTTTCCAATTGTAAACTTTCCGTTCGTGTCTAGCAACATTCCAGGCGCACCTGCATATCTCTCAGTTGATACGCTACTCCAGCGCTTGTGTTTCCTGCCAATAATTTATTGATAGAGAGTTGCAGCTGACTAGAAAGTTACTGAGCCAAGGGTTTCTCGGGGAAAGATACGAGTCATCACTTCGGAAGTTTTTCGGTCGCCATCATGATTTGGTTGACCAATACAAAATATCCATTTTACAGACGACAATGGATATTTTCCGACTGTCATGAATACAAATCCGTTCCTATACCGGTTGTGACTAACATCGATTGTGTCTATACACCGGCTTTGACTTCTGAGTAACACGACGAGTGCCAATAGTGAAGCTGGAGTTGCTTACCCTTCCGGAGCACCTGAACTCACCCTGGTTTTTGTAGGGTTCGTGTTACTCCAGCTTTAGTTTTCAATGTAATGTTGTGTGTTCTGTTTGTCTTTCGTTTCATTTTTTTTTTGCCATGGTCTTATCTGTCTTCCGACTTAACGATTGTCTGCCCCTTTGGTACTTTCGAATTCATTTATTAATTAATTTAGTTGATAATAACGGTATCAGTTACAATTAATTGATTAACACATTTAAAGTACACAAGTTATGGTATAATTTTTGGCAATTAAAAAGACTTCCGTTTTGGTTAAAATACCCATGTGAGAGATAAAAAGTACACACTTCAAAGAGACCAGACAAATTTGAAACAAACTAAAAAATAAAACGATAACAAAAGGCACAAAGGCTTGGAATGTCCCATAAGGGCACACATATCTCTCCCAAATCATATATACAATAATCAATGCTACCATCTACTAAGAGGATACATTTGATCTGAAGGAAATGTTAGTACCATATTGATGTTGGATTTACTAGCCGACGGTCTATTGTGAGAATCACCAATGCAATCGCGGTCAATTTCCCAAAAATAACTATTTCAGAAATAAATCACTGCAAGAATCTCAGATAAATGAACTTTATTTTTTCAGATTTGTTTTAATCTTGGTTCGTTTTCGAGTTAAATTAAGCAATTTACTTGGACAAAAGGAAATCAACCCACCCTTAATATGAAAAAGCCCGTATTATGCAATTTAATAACAAATGTATAATGATTTTCTCTTCGGGACTTGTTAAAAATACCAGGAAAAATAATTTCTGTATTTCCGTTGGTTATGTTTGCCTCAAAGAAATGCTAGACGTCATTCAATAAATTTATATGTAGTATTGCTGTAAAGAAAATATTGCTCACATAAAAAATAGAAAAAAATATGTAAAAAGGAACAGGTTCACTTAGCTCTGTATTTAATCCAGATTTACGACAATATAACAGAACAGTAAGTTCACTTCTTGTTTAAAAGCAACTAATTTTGATGTATATTTCTTTTATTTCTTTATTTTGCCGAAAAACAGTGTCACGTTTAGCTATTTCAGAAATACTGTAACATTTTCATTAAAAAAATTCAAATTTAAAAAGTGGTTTTGTTAAGAACATGAGACATTGCTACTTGAGAGATCTTTAATTGTGCAAATTGAGTTCTGTTGTTTTAATAATATCTGTGTAAAAACGACATAAATTCAAATATCGTATTAACTTAAGTAATGTCTCGGTCTATGCACATGTAAATTTATCTTTAAATGTTATGTAAAATTCACAAATCATTTAAATTTAATAAACTGTTAGATTATCTTTGTACAGAGAATTTTAAATAGAAATGACAAGAACATTAAAGAAATTAGCCACTTTTAGTTTGGTCGAAATATTGAACCAGTAATGTGGCTTTACGATAATTGCCCTTTTCATGAAATCAGTAAGTTTTTACGGGTCTGAAAAATATCAGGGAAATATTTATATGTAAAGGGGGGGGGGGGGGTAATTATTGGTTCTTGTGGCAATAAGGTACAGTGTTTGTCTCAACTCAAGTTTTTCTGGACATTGCAGTGGTCACCAGGGCATGACCGAGTCATACCTCAGCGAATCACCTTAGAAAACCAACTGAAATGTATTATCCCGGCAAATACTAAAACACAAACGATTTAAACACGGTATTTATAAAATAAAAATTGTTTACATTGACATTGTCATTTGATACAATCTGAATAAAAAGAGCGTCTTTGAAATGGACACATTTGGAAATTCACTCTTTGTCGGGCAAGTCCCAAACGAGGCAACCATCGGTCTTGTCAGGTTTATTGTTCAATATAACATACATTTAAGTTGTTTTAGACTTAACTCAAAATCTAAAACAATTGACATAGTTTTTATAGTTTGACATAGTCAATATGCATTTAATTAATCTTTTCAATACACATGCTTGATGGTATAGTCCACCGTCAACCGCGTTGATTCTATGAATTGGACCGTTATAAGAACAAAAGATATATTTAAAACTAGATTCTTCTTAATACAACTAACACGGTGTCAAAGTAAAATACAACAAAAGGATATATAACTTGTACATTAAAACACTGAAAATACGGAAAGGCCTTGAAAAGTAACGCACCTTGTTGGTCCCTGCTGTCGGATTTGGCTTCCCTTTTCGATTTGTTTGGATTTGAGTGCTTCTTTTGCTATATTTAAATCTTTGACTTCCTATATTTCGGTTCTAATGCTACTGATGAGAGATTACTCCTTGAAATGACCTTATAGCTTACCTAAATTGTCCATATTTATTTAACATTGGTAATTTTGTATTTTGAAACCACTGGGTCGATACCTCTGCTGATGAAACATTGGTCCACGAGGGTATATACCAGCCCAGTTGTCAAACTTGTCTGACATGAAATTTATCAAACAATGTTTTACAGAAATTTGCTGCATTTGCTAAAATACTAAAACACTGAAAATACGGAAAGGCCTTGAAAAGTAACGCACCTAGAAGTGGTCCCTGCCGACGGATTTGGCTTCGATTTGTTTGGATTTGAGTGCTTCTTTTGCTACATTTGAATCTTTGACTTCCTATATTTCGGTTCTAATGCTACTGAGAGGTTACTCCTTGAAATGTACATATAGCATACCTAAATTTTCCATATTTATTTAACATTGGTAATTTTGTATTTTGTACAAAATCTGTATAAGGATAAATTTGAATTTTCATCAAGTTTTTCACTAACCCCACCATCTATCGTAATTGTTGCTATTGACAACATATAATGGAAACAAATAGGTGGTTTCAAATTAATGATTATATAGATGATGCCACCTTTGAATTAATCCAATTAACTTTTTCGATACCTTTTGCTATTTTTGGTCTACAGCTTATAAAAAAAATTATAGACTAATGCTAATGTCTTCTTTGTGTGCTTAGTACAGTATAATCCATTTTACATACCCTTTTAAAGTGAAATAAATAGCATGTAAACTAATAGTAACAGCAAATTCTTAAACAACGACGCGGAAACCTTATGTTAGCTTCCGAAAGCAATTGTATGGCTTACATCATTTATTCCGGACATATTAATGGAGTATATTGGCTTTATCATATGACTTGATATACTAGCCGTATCAAACTGTACAATTAATCAGATATTGTATGACAAGTCTTCAGTATTACCAATTGACCAGTCTCTGTCGATCTGTCGGAACGAATAAATTTCTAATAACATTCGCTTGTAACTTGACAAATTCGTGATAATGAAAATACCATATTTGTCAAATATAGACCTATCCGGCGATGAAAAAGGCGACAGACAACGTATTAAGCATATGATGAATGTTTTTAGCGGATGACACTGGTTTAATATAACATATTGCAAATCTTTTATCTATTCTTTGATACGGTTTCAAAACATTTCGGTGACGCATTGTAATTCTGTGATCGTCTAAAGGTTAAAAGGTAGCCAAAACAAACAAATCATTACATCTTAAATCTACAATAACGTAAAGTAAATATTCTGACCAAATGTTCGACCCGAAGGTGTTTGTCAAGAAAAAAAGATCATATGAAATAATAATAAACAAGTCACATATTGACAGCAATAGAATAGTGGTGTGAAGGGCCAAAACTTAAGGAAAAACCCAGAAATACCGATTAAGAAAAACGAAATCCATCAAACTAGACAACACTTATCAAATATAGTATATATATAGACATAGTATTTGAAAAAGGTTATCAGGACAACACCAGTGAAATTTGATGTTATGGAATGGTGGATATATGTACTTTTGAACAATGAGATTAACGTTCCAGTTCTGTTTGATTATTATTGTAAACTGATAGCTACGAAGGGTTTAACCTGTTTAGAAGGCTTTTATTGCGCAATTAAGTACAAACAGGAAAAACTACCAATTAGTTCTTGCACATTATAAAGAACAAACGTTGAGATCTCATTATATTATACAATAATGATATTCTAATGGTGAAATAATCGTTGTATTTAGAGAAAGTTAATGTTTTTTATTTTTTACATTATCAAACGTTATTAAAACGAGGATATTAATCATTTTATTCACAGAATCGGAACTGACAAAACGCCCTGGTGTTCAAGCTGCAAAAACGCCTTTTCTGATTCTGTAACTAGATATTGAGCTAGATTCGGCTATTATCTCTAATATTTTGCTGATTTTATCAGTTTTTCATAGCTAATACTTAAATATCAGTCCACCTTATCATCATGAAAATTTCACGATAGTGAAACAATCGAGAAAAAAGCTACAAAAATTTAATTTTAATATTTAAATTAATTGTCTTAACCTACCAACTATGGAAAAATCATTCATTTTTGCCAAACCGCTCAAGGAAGATATGGCCTTAAACATTTACAAATGTTTTACTAAGAAAACAATAGTAATCTGCTCTGTTTCAAGTTTTGCAGTACATTCTTTGTAAATTTATATCTCATGAACAGGCTAAGACAGCAAAATGAACACCACATTTGCAAAAATGACATTCTAAACAACAAATATTTTTTTTATTATTTGCAGGCTTTTAATGGAAAACTCATGTTTGCATGATTCTTTGGTAAACTAAAAAAGTGATATTTAAAACGTCACACTGTAAAGAGTGTAAATTAAAGTACAGTGTAGAATTACCATTGCGAGAGATCAAAAATCCATATTCCAAAACGACAAGACAAATTTAAAACAAACTAAAAAGGCATTCTACACTTAACTTTAGACTCTTTATACTATGTTTATGTAGACATCAAATTGATATTGGTATTTTGTGATACATTTATTACAATCCTTTCTCCTTTATCACTGGACGTTTTACAATGAAGGGGCAGTTACGACCACCTGAGCTGACACCCGTCTGTTTTGAGGGACTGTTAGAATAAAAGGGCAGGTACAGTTATTTGAGGTTGGAGCCTATGCTACAGATGCAGATACGATTATCTGAGTTGACCCCTATTATTTGTGGGCTCAGTGTTATCCATGTATATAATCGTTGCTATGTTGTGTTATTCTGTCCTGTTTCATCTTCGTCTTGTCAAGTTTGCCATATTTCTAGACTGACTCTTAGGTCTTCTCTTGATTCTCTGTCCTACGCAGAGAGAATAGGGAATTAATAACTAGGGCGGCACTGGTTTTCTCTAGCTTCCTCGTCCAAGGGAGAGATAATATGGAAATAAACAGAAGACCGGCACTGGTTTTCTTCTGTCATGGTAAAGTGAATTTTGATCTTTTCCTTTGACCACTAGTTGGGAAGGGCTGCGTACCCTTTAAACTAGTTTAACCTCAACTGATGTCTTATTTGTCTGTGTTAAGTCATTTATTTTTGTTAAATGTTTTCTAAATGTACATTTTAGATAATTTTTAGGTATGATCAGTGTTATTTTACGTCTGCTGGATTTTTTATTTGGGTTGATTTAGAGCTTTACACAAAGAGTGAAATTCCATCTTGTAGAAGGACCTGTGGAAACCTCTAGAATTCTAAATTTTCCCTATTTTTCTCGTGGTTGGAGTGCAGTCTCTCCGACATTTACACCATATCTTTTCATTTTCATAAAGAAAAAAACCAGTCAATTTAGTGTAGTCAAATTACTCTAATAGTAAACGCAAAAAAGTACAATTAAAAAAATACCTGTTTACTAACGTTACAATTTATGGTGTAGTACCTACCCCTCTAGAAGTGTAATCGTAAGCATGGTTGAGTCTGTATTTACCTTTGAATACATCTTCTACTAATCCAAATCATCATAAAAGCCGGGGTTAGTGAGTTGAACGACCTATGCTGTTTTCAGTTATCAATCATGTTTCTTTCTTGTAATGCAATATTTTTGTAACTTGTAACACTTCAATTGATAAGCTTACAATAAATTTATAGTCTATTTGCCGTAATTATTGATTGATTGCTTAATGTCCAGAGTCAAATATTTCATGCGTATTTCATTACGAGAACAAAGATTCAAGTTCAATAGTTGTCAAAAAGTGGGAATGGGATGGGGCACAAAAGGGTAACGTTTTGACTGCCACTGGAAAATGGGAAGGATAAGTAAAGGCGAAAAATTTAGCTTTTAATAGCGGTATTAGCATTCTCTTTTTAGCTCACCTGGCCAAAGGCCATGTGAGCTTTTGTCATCACTTGGCGTCCGTCGTCTGTCCGTCGTCCGTTAACTTTTCACATTTTAATCTTCTCCTCTGAAACCACTGGGCCAAATGGAACCAAACTTGGTAG
>JAULBM010074663.1:0-19734 GCA_032357055.1 Geukensia granosissima | reverse complement strand
AGTATCTGATATTACTTAGTTGTATAATTCAAATGTTCAATAATTTATAACTTTGGGTCAAGCAAGAGCATAGTAGTTTCATATCATCAAGACCCTAACCACTTAAGGTAATAATATTTTACATTATTATCACTGCTTTGCTTTACTAACGCCTTAGCTGTCTATCAAATTTTCAATCCAATTTCCCAGTCCAAGTAGATCTATTGGACAATTTTATAAACTGGTTTGGGTCTAAATGGCAAGAAACAACTATGCCGTTGCTAGACTGACTGTAATAAAATATTTTCAAAAAGGAGGGTACGTAAATTTGCAGGGCTGTCAAGTTTTCATGATGAGCATGCGTGGGATTTGGTAAAAAATTCAAAGATCAAAGGGAAATTACAAATTAAAAAAAGATGACACTACTTCTGTGAGACTTGACAGATCTGACATTGCATTTGTAATTGCATACGATACATTCAATAGATATCCTTCACATTTAACCTCATTACAACCTACACATTTGAAGAATACCCTCTTCTTTCATGAAAAACAACATTTTCGCATTATTTTTCCACAATTGGGAAATATTAACTTAATAATAAGTCAATCTTACCTTCCACTTTCTACCTAGCTGTCCGAAATTTACAAGTAATAACAAAAACCACAACTGTATATCTGAATATAATACCCAATCTATTTCCAAAAAAATTTTGAATAAGTAACCAAACGTAAAAATCCAATCTTTATATATTACCCATAAAACTGTTCACAAATTTAAAGTACCAGTAAATTGTCAGTAAATGGATTGGCTTTTTAAAGTTGTCCCATTACAAAAAGGGAGTGACCATTACATAACTACTACTCAATACTTAGACTGAGAGTATTTTAGACAAGATTAATTTAAATCTTCTGAACAAGTTCACAATTGAATTATTTCTTATATAAATATACACAACATTTATATATTCTTATTTACAATTATGACTCAAAATTAAAAAAAAATGTATTTCATTACAATTTTATTGTAACTTTTTATAACATGTGAATGCTGTCAGCCAAAATTACCAAAATTATGCAACATTAACTTATAATATAACATATATTTCAAATTTCATTACATCATTATCCAAAAACCCAAGTGAGCTTTTGAAATAACTTGCCATCCATAGTCTGTCTGTCTGTGTACAAATCATACTTTAATCTCCTTCTCTATAACCACTGAGCCAATTTGAACCAAACATTGGTGGGATAGTCTTTGTATGGTCCCCTTTCAGAAAAATTTCAGGGGTCATGATCAACCATTCATTATGCTTGCCATTACTAAAAACACAAAAACACGCATGGTTTCTAAAAGAGTGATCTTCAAATCTACTGACCTAATTAATAACAAACTTTGGCTAATGCATGACCGTCTGGTGCTCCTCTTTCACAATTGTTTCCAATACCAAGGCGGCTACCACATCTGGACTTATTACTTTTTTGAGAGTCTGGCAGCATCTCACCAAAATTAGGTCACTTTGACCTATATTTCATGCTTCATTGACTCAGGTTCACTTTTACGTCCGAGTTTAGTTCTCAGGTACTCAGGTATTATGTAACCTATCATCCTGCAACTGGTTGTGCGGATTTATCTTTGAAGTCTGCAGTATCTCACCAACATTAGGTCACTTTTACCTACAGGTTCACTTTTACGTCCAATTTAAGTTCTCAGGCATTATATGACCTAGCATCCTGCAACTGCCTGGGGGGATGCATCGTCGGGAGTCTGGCAGCATCCCACCAAAATTGGGTCACTTGGACCTTCATTTCATGCTTCATTTCCTCAGGTTCACTTTTACGTCTCGAGTTTAGTTCTGAGGTACTAGGTCACCGAGCATCCTGGAACTGGTGTGTGGATGCGTCTTTTGAAGTCTGGCAGTATCACACCTAAATAAGTTCCCTTTGACCTTGATTTCATGCTTCATTGACTCTGGTTCACTTTTACGTCTGAGATAACTTTTAGGATACTGTCTTGACTACCTAACTGCATTTTTATGCAAACATTTTATAGAGTAAAGCTGGTGGACGAGGCGTACTTTCCAGGCGTTCGCTGCAGCTCCGGTTATTTTATCTAAAAATATATATTTAGAATGATGTTAGCAATCTTTACAATTTTGGATATAAGACTTTGTTCAATTCTTTGAATAAAAAAATTGAAATAACATTTCTGACATAATGCACATAAATATATCTTCAACATTCCAGAGGAATTGAAACTCTTAATCATATAACATGAGCACTCCTTGCGTATTATTTTTTATCCCATTTTTGAATTTCAATTTTTAAAATATTTTACTTTTTACATGTCTTACAGCAATTTTTTTTAATTTAGATTTTCTTCAACAATAATGCATGAAAGATTGAAATTCTTAATTTTTTTTTTAAATTTAACACAGCAACCATTTATTTATACAAAAAATTGAGTAAAGTTCATATTTGCAACTAAAAATAAATTAAATTCGAGGATTGGCTGTCTTGAAATAAAGTATATAACATAATTACCGAACAAATCAAAGTCCATAAAACATACGGCAAAATAGGTATCACACCACCGGAAAGTTGGTAACCGCAATGGTCCTGACTTGGTACAGGCATTTCAAAAGAAATGGTGGGTTAAATCTAGTAATCCTTATTTTCATCTTTTAGGCAAAATATTGGGACAAAAACAGACCGGACCATGACAGCGGGGTAGGCAGTTCAAGTTGCCAGGATAGCTGTCATTTCCGAAAAATTGCGTCTAGTTTTAATTTTTATTTTTCAAGTATGTTAAGTATGTTAAATATGTTAAGGCTGACTAAAAAATTGACCAAAACTAAACAAACTAAGTTTATTAAAATAAACATTTGAAATTATGATCTTCACCTGCAATTTGTCGATAAACAGTGTACTTGTATATTTAATATTAAAATTCCATTTCTTGATATATGTTGGTAATTTAAATGATTGTTCGTGTTAACCGTCAAGTGGCATGTATTTAATGCATATTAAGTAGAAAATTAAGTTATCATATTATTTAAACGCTTGCGAAAGCTAAACCGCATCAAATAAAATTTCATTTATGGGTTTCGTAGTAAAATAGTATTTGATTGTACCTGTTTTGATAATCTTGGAATTGAATATTTTTAATTTCTTTTCCTTAATTATAATTTAATATTTCGTTATTTTTGTTTAAACAAAATAAGAAAAATTAAATTAGTAACAAGACGAAAATTTAGAAAAATTTATTTTGAAACTCAATATCAGAGACAGTTATAGAGGTTAATTGGATAAATAAACAGAAATGTCCGGAAAATGAAAATATATCACAATAAGATTATACTCACTATTTTCTTTTCAACCTGATTTGCAACCTTCAAAATTACTTTTAAACGTTTATTTTACAATAATTGAATATTAAAACAGTAATTTAATTATAATTTAATACTTCAGGCATAAATTTGTCTCATTTCTTGATGCTAATGGTAAATCTATCAATCATAACCACCCATTTTTCCTTTGAACTTGGATACATTGGTCAACACAATCTCTCTTTTTCTGATTCATTCGGTGAATGACATACATGTAACAAATTAAAAACATATAGACAAATAAATCTTACAGTAGACTGATTGAGAACGTAATATTTAAAACATGACCTAAATAAGATCGCAGGTTTGTTAAGGACATTTCGCTGTTCATAGCGTACGTTTTCGTGTTCCGGTTTTTGGTTAAACTTCTTTGCGTACGACGTCATGTGAACGCTTCTGAGTAATTTGATTGGCTACTCACCCCACGTTGGGAGAAAATGGTATAAGTTACGATTTTCGTTTCTTTCTCGAATTTGAGATAAATGATATGACTGAATTTTCCTTGGATGATAAGGACATATCGTCACTTTATAATGTTCATCTTAAAAAGTTTTTAGTTACAAGTTACTTTGATGAAAAACAACAATTTCAACCCCAGTCTGTGTCAAACAAGTGCTTGTCAACAAGTTGGTATTCAAACATTTCACTCGATGTAAACAACGCACAATTTTTGGCTAATAACCAATCTCATAGACATGAATTCAGTCTAAAAGGTATGTGGATTACAGTTATGTATTAAATTAGCAACAAAGCCAAAATATCGCACGCACGCAAGAGATCCATTCCTACGCTACTTGAAATGGCACGACTTGCTTCCATCTGTTTTTGCACTGCCAGTGTCACATAAAATAAAATTACTTTGCAGAGCATGTTTGTGAAGTCAGAACATAGACGTAAACGTCCCGGGTCATAATATAAGAGCCAGGAAAGTTTCAAATCATACCACTTTTTTTCAGCTATAACCCCCACACACACACAAAAAATAATAATCTACAGAAAAACACACACAAACTTTGCGTTCAAACACAAGTTTTTTAGTGTCATTATGGAAGAGTCTGAAACATCTTAGACAATTCCAATATTAAAGCATATGTATAAACCACCCCACCACAAAAAACTAAAAAAAACACACCCCTTCATTTAATTACAACTCTGTTGTTGATTTTTTTCAAACACTGGGATTAAAACACACCAAGTGAAACAGCAGGTCTCAATGTATACTGTCTACAGTTGTAATTTTGTTAATGTACAAAAAATGGTAACAGTTTCTATTCAACTCATAAAGCTTAAAATGTTCCTGTAATTTGAAAATTCAAAGGCATATAGTAGCTTTTATATATCAAATCATAATTAAGTGATAGTATGAACTGGATATTGTTTGCATGTTAAATTATTTTAAATGTGATTTTGAGCAAATAGCCTCAAAGACATATAGTTCTCTGACCAAACCTGACCAAGTGATCATTATATTATAGGTTTGAAAAGTGGATTTTCATTCAGTCTTGACAGCTCATGATAAAATAACCGATCTACTGACTGTGGGAAGTAAGTTATGACTTAATTATATTTAATATAATGATTCATTCATAGTTGATTATTTGAAATACTTTTTTATCTTTTTTCTGAAAATATTGTGCCTTAAAGTGAAAATTTGTTCCATGTTTAATAATTTATTTGATTTATTAGCTTGCTTTCACAATCTAAAAGTAATAAACATCTCTACATGCATTTGTACAATTAAGAAAATTTATATATCTTTACCTAATAAGACACTGCTTTTTAACTAATATGAATACATCAATTGAATCACAATCATATTAAAACTTTTTTATTGAATTTTAATGAATTTTATTTTACATGAATTTTTCAGTAGTGAATGGACATGGATTTGGAACAAATCTGACTTTAATTCTTTTTTATGTGCGGTTATGTGTACTGTGAAGAAATATATGGTTCTTCTGTGTAACTGCATATCAGTGATCATAAAATAATAATATTGAAGCAACATTTTGATTTGTTTGTTTGTTTGTTTGAATGGGTTTTAATGCCACTTACAACAATGTTTCAGTCATATCGCTGCTGTCAGTTTTTACTGGTGGAGGAAGCCGTAGCGCCCGTAGATAACCAACCATCTTGGGCAGGTAACTGGCAAACCTTCTCACGTGCGATGCGAGTTGAACGCAACCCGTTTTTGTATGGTACAAACCCAGGCGCGAACTCATGCCGTATTGGTGATAGGTTACAGTGATCTGTACAGATAAGTTTAAATCAACTACCTAGACCACTCGGCAACCGTGAAGAAATGGAACAGAAATCGTCTAATGCGAACAAAAAACGCTATTTCAGAAAATATTATAAAATAATGGAATGATTGCATTTTGTTTGATATGTAAGTTTATATTCACAAACTCTTTATAGGCAATGTTAAAATATCTAGCTTATTTCAATATATTTAGTATAAATAAAAAATAGGATATATTGTCTATGAGACAGCTTTTCAAAACGTGTAAATTACAAAAATCTACAGGGTGTTCTTATGCCGTCAATAATGATAAATATCAACGATTCAAGTTTTAAAAAGCTTTAAAAATATGTGACAATATTAAAATTTAGTAACTCACAGTTCAGTTTTTTCTATTTATTTCCTTTTTTCTTTTTCTTTTTGTTTGGTTTAAGGCATTATATTATTAAGATCGCTGACAGTTTTTATAATATTTACGAAATATCTTATTTAGATATGTTGCACTTACTTGTTGTCAAAAGCATTTGTAGTTTGGTAATTATGTTTGATTTATTGTACTGGAAATGAGAATGAGGATAAAAAATAAGATATAAAGTGCCGATATAAATATCTCGTTTAAATTTAGTTACATTGCTTTGTGGTCGTCAGCTGCTTAAAATATTTCCTTTACCATTATATGAGTAAACATTTATTCAAAAATTTGATAATAAAAATTTAACATATTGTAATATGCAGTAAATATCTACTTTTTGTCCTTAAAACAAGAATCGACCTACATTCTATGAATTAAATAGATTTTTGTTTTTTTTTCTGACTCAACAGTAAAAAATTTAATTTCCAATTAAGCGACAAATCCATTTTGAAGGAAACAAACTGACATAACATCACATCTTAAAAAGGTTTCCAGCCATGACAAGGAAATAAGCTGAGAGAAAGTGCTACTATTGCTGACATCTTATCTTAGCCTTTACTACAACCCTTTAATAGTAATTTTTGTTGATAAACATGAAAGTTAATTTTGTTAGCGAACATATATCAACAGTATGTCTTTCAAAATTGTTTCTCGCCACATGTTAGAAACTCAAAGCTATATTATTTCAATTGACATGGAACGCAGGACAGCTTATCCAACATTTCATTTCTTTTGGAACCATTCATGAATAACAAAGTATAATTTTTATAAACCCTACAAACTTTCAACAAGATCAAACTGAGTATGCGGGATAACATTTTAAAGCAATGTTATCTGTATAGTTTATATGAAAAGACATGGGATAAATGTCAGAGAGACTGCACTACAACCGTACAAACAGAGGAAATTTACTTATTTATAGGACTACATAAGCCCTTCCACAGGGGTGAAATACTGCTCCCTGTGAAAAGCTCTAGATCGCCCCAAATAAAAAGTTTTGGAACTTTATTATTAAATGTAAGTCCTGTATAAAAAATTTAAAGTGACGAGACAAGACAAATTTAAAACAAACTAAAAGATAAAACGAAAACCAAGGGAACAAAGGCATAGAATTCACGGACTCCTTTACAAAACAGAAATGAGATTAGGTGATCAGGGAGTATCAGTCGTGGAATCCTTAAACTCTAATCCGAGTTTACAACATTCCGAGAAGAGGTCAACTTATTGTTGTAATACCGATAACAGGTCCATAACTAGTCCAGATCATCAACATTATATGGATCAGCCAATTCGTGATGGCGACGCGACCATATAATTTTAGGAGGGACGATTTTAACCTTGATTGAATGTATCCGAGTTTTAGTAATTTATGTGACAACATCAATGCTCTCTTCTAGAAGTCCTGATGCTTGAAACAGGTACTTAAGATCGTTATTTCACATCTATCAAATTTGATAGCAGGATTATTCTTTAAACGTCAGTTGTTAAAAATTGGTACAGTAATTTTGTATTTATGAATCTTAGCACAACTAAAAGTTTCCTTTTCTTTTTTAATTCAAATCTTTATGATGTCGACCGGAAGTGGGGAAATGTACCCCATTTCTAACTGTTCATGCCATTCCAAATAGAAGTAGTGTCAAAGTCTTGTTTTTCAACGTTAAGTCTGTTAAATCTTTGCATTAGAATGAAATTCACTTTGATGGTCATATTTGTGTTTTATTGACAGGATTGATACAGGTTTTAAAAGTTGTCTCTCAGTCAAAGTTTACTTTTTGAAGCAATGTATATTTGGTTTTATTTTACTGTTACTGTCATTGTCTAGTACTAAAACTGACCAGTGTACATATGCTTAATATCTACTAGAACATATTTGCTGTAATTCAGCAAAGTATGCTGAGTATATGTTCTTGGTTTTTTTGGATAATGAATATATTCATTGGTAGAAATTACAGTATTTCTGCTAATAACATTGAAATTAGAATGCCACTGTACATACTCATGTATATATTAGGGAAACTAAATGTCAAAGAGATAAAAAAAAACTTATTTTAACTACATATGTTATAGAAATATATATTTTAGCACTGTGCATGCATGTAACCAAATGTAAACCCAGATATCACACATATGTAGCAGTAACATTATGCAGTGTACACTTCAATTTGAGACTGTTTTAAGTATACTATGCCTAATGTAATTGTGACCTGAAATGAACACATGAACATTTACACATTTCAGTACTAAAACCACATCATGTTTCTTATATATTAAGTTATTTGTCCTGCAGGTACAAAATTTTTTAATAAAGCGTACCCAAGTATATTTTGTTTATTTGTTACTTTTTACTGTGATCGGAAATTGTTCTTTTAACTGCATTTTAACAAATGCATTTGATTTTATTTGCAGAATCAGTGATTTTTTAGGTCTGATATCGTTTGATATATCGGTAAGACCCCCTATTAGCTACAAAGGAAATGCTTTTGTTAACATTTAATTTACAGCACCTTAATTTAACAGATTTGTATACTAACATTTCAACATGGTGATGATTGTCTAGCACCATATACATGTCTTTTTGTTCTTATGAAATTTTGATATTGATGTTATTTCTTAGGTACATTTCAGTCATGAATGTTACCATTGAGCAGGCATATAAAGTTCAATAATTTAAATTCCTTTAAAGTTCATAGTGATCCAAATAAGCTACATTTATGGGTAATTACACAATAAAAATAACAAAAACCCATTTAATTTTGCTATTGTTGGCTTTTCAAACAATTACCATATGTATTGAAAACCACCAGAAGTTTCACCTCAAAGCACTGTACTGAATTGGGTTGATTATGCAAGTTATCCAAAGACAAGTTACTGTTCAAGCTATATATTGTAACATTTTGAAATGTTTATAAGGAATCTATTTTTCAAACTGACTATTTTTTGTACCTTTTATAAGTATTGTATACTTAATTGCTAAATTATTATGGAAATAACCCAATAGTTTCATTAACATGTGAGTTTAAAACCAAATAAATGGCAAAATGAGGGGGTGAAGCTAAATATATAAAGCAATTAGCAATTCATCACTCAGCTGGTTGAGAAAAATAGTGAGTAATTTATCCAATACATAAAATCTTATCTGGGGTTTGAAGTTCACTTAATAAACATAGGAACCAGTTCATTAACCTGCTTCAATGGGGTCACATATACCATATTTGGGCAATTGTTATAATTTTCAATGATCAAATCTGACACTGAAATGTTTGTAATTGTTTTTGTCAGTCATCATCGTATTCTTACCCAAAGAATTAATTACATTCAATGAATGAAATTGTCATTTTTCTGCATGCATAAGCTGTCAAAACAGTTGTTTGAAAATTTTTATTGACACGTACTTATAAGTTTATGTTGTAAGGTATTAAGCATCATTATAATTTATTTTTTAAGATTTGGAATCTACAACACAATAAACGTACTTCATAAAGCTTTAAAAAGAAAAATTATTTTGTATGTAAAATTTGCTCTTAGACTATTAGTTTTTTTTTATTTTTGGTATGAATAAAATAACAGATGCATTTTGTCTGTACCTTTCAGTGAAGTTCATTATTTTAAGATAAAACAATCATTCCATGGATACATATTTGGAATTATTCTATCATTCAGTGTTGTTTCAGACTTATATTTAGAATCCCATATAGATCCAAATTTAGAATTACATTTAGATAATATTTGGAATATTATATATTATCAAGGATTTCTTAGTCTTTTCAGAATCACATTTCAATTCATTTTGAGATTTACGTTAAGATCCATATTAAGAATACCACTATTATATTTTCATTCAATTTTTCCTTAGAACCTTATTCGGAATCACATTTAGATCCATATTAAGAATCACTTTTAGATCCATATTCAGAATCACCTTTAGATCCTTTATATTTTGAATAATATATAATCAATTTTTACTTAGATCCATATATTCATAATCACATATTCCTTGCTTCTATGTTAAGATATCACTAGTATTCCTTTGATACATTAATATAGTGATTAATTTTATACAATTTTTTACCATAACTACATATTATATTCATTCTTAATATTCTTGTATGCGTGATCAAAATTATTGTACAATGGCCATCGCCCTTTTTCAGGTTCAATAAAAAAATAAATCAGGTAAATATGCATTCTCTCGGCATATATGGAACAAGTATAATTATAAAACTGTAAGTTAAAAAAATGAATCAAACACATGCTCTTGACAAAGAGACAAGGTTCAACTCATTACTGCAAAATCGTATTTACATAATATAAAAAGCTATTGTTTCTGTTTATTGCTTACTGAAAGACTAATCGAAATTAAGGAAGACCTGTTAACAAATCATTTAAGTCCAGATATTAGTAAAATGATGTTTTGCAAGCCGCCATCATGCTTTGTGGCCGTTTGAACGTTATACAATTAATTTCCCATGTTTCAACATATCTCCCGGGACTTTCCGTGAATTTCATTCGACTTTCATTAGTCTATACATTCAAAGTTGGCCCAAGAGTTTATAAACATCTTCTGCATCTTCTGTTCGAGGACGGTGTATATTTATGTTTTTACAAGCACCGTTTAAATAAAACGTAACCTGACATCCTAGGGAAATATTATCGTTCCATAGATTTCACTACAATATAACCCCAGGTCAGAGCGAGTGACTTCTCCTTTGCGATCATAAGATCCGCCTTATTTGAGAATTGCCCTGACTCAAGTGCCAAATCCATGGCAACAAATATGACGTCTTCCCATTCTTAAAGAAACAATGACGGAAGTGACGTTATACATTTTCTTTTTTTTTGTTTTTTACCGTTAACGATTAGAATAAAATATTTTAATCATCTATAAGAATTATTAAAATATATCGGTGATCTTCTGGGATCAAAAACATCAAATAAAACACGCAAATGAGAATTCAAAATCGTAAGCGGTAATTTAGTGTGCGGGCCGACATGGTAAAGGAAGACAAGGAGAAAGGGGAAAGGGGAGGGAGAAAGGAGATAATGCGCGGGAGAAGGGAGATATGAAAGATAAAAAGGAGACACAAGTGTTTGAAAAAAATAACAATGTCTAGTTATATTGAGTGGTTTAATAGTTTTTTAAAAATAAAATCACCCAATCTCACCCAAGTCCGATTTAATCAGGATCATGGCCATTTGTCATTAGTAATGAAATTGAAAAGTTGTGTTATGATCATGCAAATGTGCAGTTTTTATATCTTTTCAAATTACGTTATGTAATATTCGTCTTCATACATGTATGATAATAGTCTTATTAAACTTTAGGTATGATGTTTTTGTACAGTATAAATCCTATAATATAGAAATATAAATAAAGTTATATGTTGGTGTTTCGACTTTTATTTTATTTATAAAGCGCCGAGTCTTATCAGTGGTCTTCGCTTTTATACGCTAATTGTTGGACGAAAATACACAACTGGCAAACCTCCGAATGTACGAAATATTGAAAGACATCATACATAGATTTGAACATACAAATAAAATTACTTTTGTGCACGATATCGTGGTGACAAGATGATGTATTTTACTGGTTCATATAAACAAATACCCGAGTTCTTTCAACAGGCAAATTTAACTCATAGACACTTGAAATTCACAGACGAATTTTTTAAATCGCACATTACTTTTTTAGACACTGTGATATATTAAGGAGAATGCTTCAAGACCACAAGTGTATTAGATACAAAAACATATATCAAACCGAAAGAAACTTTTCAATACCTAGAAAGAACTAGTTCCCAACCACAACATGTTTTCAAACTTTTCTTCGAAGGAGAAATAATAAAATACATAAGAAATACCATCTGCAAAACTGAATTGCTAAAACAAGTCGAAGCCTTTAAAAGAAGACTACTAGATCGAAATTACTCAGAAACAGAAATCAATAGCATAATAATTCACACTAACAATCTAAACCGTAAAGACTTACTACGAAAATCGAATAAGATAATAGACAAACAACTGGTAATGGTAACAAAATATAACTTTTGAAAAGTTTAATTGCAAAACATTGGAAATTGATTCAACAAAACAGAGAATGTGCCAAATAATTCAAAAAGACACCTATACTAGCTTTTAAACGAAATAAAATCTTACAAGAAAGACTTGTTAACATTTGAGTCAAAACCAAGTTGATCGTTCTTGTGAATAACATACATGATTTTCTGACAAAAACGATTACCGGTGTATGGACCAAATAAAAATACTTGGACACTTAACAAATAAACTACTTTCAACATATATTAAACATCATGAGTCGGATCACTGATGACGGCGGACTCAGGGCATTTGACCCAAAACACGTCGCGGGCAAAACTTTTGGAACATGAGTGAGTTTACGATACTTTATTTAAAACATATATATTTTATTGTCTTCTTTATTTAAAGGCGGGAGACTCTAAAAATGGTGTGATAGAAAGGAGAAAGGGGGAGGGAGAAAGGAGAGAAGGGACGGAGAAAGTAGAGGAGGGGCGGGAGAAAGGAGACAGGTACCCCTCTGTCCGCCCCCCTTTCTATATACACAGTGCTTTTAATGATATACGCTGTGCGTTTGACATTATACGCAGTAGGTTTAATATTTTACACAGTAGATCTTCTGTAATACATAGACATCATGTGGCCATGGATTCACTGAAATGTTGAGATATGAAACATAAACATAAGCAAGGAACAAGTTATTGGAGAACTATATAATATACTTCTTTCAATCTGACCTTTATTCATAGAAACATTATCTCCAAGAAGTGGGAGATATTAGTTTGAAAATTTGGGCAAATTGTGCAAATAGTGATACAAGCATGGAAATTTCAGAAAAACATTATTATAGTATAAGCTTTACATACGACTGCTGGCTATAATTTTGTTTCTCCATTTTTTCATGATTGCCACCGTATTTTAAAAAATGGCGATTTTTTTTCGTACGGAATTTATTTTCGAATAAAATACGGTCTCATATACACTGTTTATTAGTATAAAAACAACTGTAAATATAAAAGGATGCTTTGTTTGATTTCAGGTGATGTTTGCATTAGATGTTTTGCTTAATTCACAATGCGCATGCGCGTATTTTACAACTTTTTATCATTAATTTGATTCCTTATATTTTATTCAGTTTTAATAAACAAAATTGATGTTTCTTTTCAGGTATTTCAATGTATTCCAAATGATATTTGTGCGCATGCGCAAACTATTTCACACATAAATTGAAAGCCTCCCAAATACTTTATGGTTGCCCCTTTGTCAAGCCATAAAGTCCTACCTGAATTGACAGGATATGTCAACGCGGTATAGCCGAGCCAAGGGGGAATGGCATTACACCTCCGGAATGTGTACAGATCGCACGGGAGTTAAATGAAAATAGATGAACGATCGGGCTGAATGTAGGTACACCATCAGCGAACTCAAACGAATCCCATACACAAAAGTGCTTTTCAGGTGGGAAAAGGATAATCCCTCGATCGGCCTGTCTAGAGTTTTGAACAACGTAGTTTTTTATAGATATATAGATTCCATAATTACTGTAGTTATATATCTTGTTTATTGTTTTTATATCTTGTTTTATATATTGTTTTATAATGACGAAAAGAATTCTCTTGTCATCGGTTGCAAAAGTTAGTTGGAAAACTGACTGGATTAAGTGTTGCTTGTGTCAGGAATACACGAACGAGGTGTTAAAAGCAACTGGTGATGGATATACAATGCTGGCAAGGAGTATCCCCAAATTTCAGGAGATAAATAACTTGCCAATACCATTAGATATCAGAAGGATTGACGACCAGTAGAGCATTCTCAAACATGGCAATTGATCAGGCCCATGAACAAAATAATGCAGTTGTGTAAGGTGACGGTGGTGCCATAGGCTTAACGAAATACCATTCTGCATTGAGAAGATGGATGGTAGCTGGACCTGAATTAAGCAGACTGGTAAACGAATTTGAAATTGCAAGTGATTTAAGTCAAACTACACCTGCTGATAATAAACACCATGAAGATTCTTTTTCAATGTAAAAGGGTTATTTTAAAAAATTTTAACAAGCCTCAATAATTAAGAAGATTTCATTAAAAAGAAATCCATTTTGAATATAAAATATTTTCTTAATGCATATGCTACAATAAAGCTTACGTTTGTTTCCTCATAAATAATTTTCTCAAAACTAATAAATCTGCGTTTTTCATGTTTTTCATATATCATTTTGGAACTTACTTTACATAAATAAGGTAATTTAAATACACCTTATTACACCAATCAACATTATTAATAGGAACGTCACACGACGTCGAAATATTGTAAGAACGACGGCAAAATTTCTTATTTTTGCGTTACTTCAACCTTATTTGCTGATCTTTTTCTGGGATATTTTAACAAGTTATGTATTTTTTTCTCGTTTTTTATCCATGCAAAAATTATTAACACGTTTCTATCATTTTTGGAAAATATTTATAAATTGAAAAAGTAATTTTTACACATTTGACGTACTGACGTTCGAAAAAACATTGCATGTTTCGGTAGCGACAGATATATAAGCCTAATTGCGCACTTGAGCAAAATTCCATAACCTCATGAATTTGGTTGAAAAAAAAAGTATGTTCCAAAATTAAAAAATCTTACCGGCTGTTTCATAAAAATCTCACGACTCCTATTTTAAAATTCGATAGAAAACTTAACGGTAAAAACTATCGATGTATAAACAAAACTCCCATCAAACGCCATACAAAACTAAAAAGTGGAAATATTCAAAAATATTTTTCAGTATGGGTTTATTTTGAAGTCTGTGCTGAGCAACGGATCCTGGATTTTTACTTAGCCGATTTTGAAATTTGACGCAGTTTGCAATGAACTGACGTTGTTGACGTTAGAGAGAAAAATATGGCCAACCAACATCAAGGTGCACATGCACTACTGCAGAAAACTGATTGAAACTCTGAAGATCTCTCTCAAATATTGCAGAAAAAATGGAGTAAAAGTACATGTGTGTTGTTTTTATTATCGGGATTTTACTTGTTTTGAAATAACCCTTCTTACATGAATGCTAAGTCGTGCACGAAAATGACTGAATAAGTTTCCATCTGTTAATTTTTTCATTAAGAAATAATCTGTTATTCCAAGCAAGTTTACAACCTTATATAATATGAACAAAAATAACAAAAATCAACAACAAAAAAAAACCTCACGTACATTGATAAATTCCTAGATTATTTTTTTTCTAAAACAGTTTTAGTTTTATATATCATCACAGGTGTTAAACTGATGATAGTAACGTACGTTACTACCATCTCAAGATGGCGGAGGGAAAAACCGGGAAGATCAATATTACTTATTTTTTCTTTTTGTGTTGTGTATTTGCAAACGGTTTATTGGCAAGAATAAACCCACTCTAGCAACAAATACGGTCATGCGGTATTTCATCTTGCAGACTGCTTCTATCGGCAGAATTTCAACGTTGAAAAAACAGCGAGGATGATAGTAACGTACATGAACGATGATAGTAACGTAAGAATTGGCAAATCTGATGATGATAGTAACGATACAGGGATGATAGTAACGTCAGATAATAATTCAGTGATACTTGTAAATATACAATATCCGTACAGTGTCGGCAAATTTAGATTTTATTTGAACTGTACGATCTTTAGAAAACAAGAAGAAACGTGAGCCTTTGGCGAGCTTTCTTGTCTGTTTCGTAGCGAGTACAAATGAAATCTAAATTTGCCTACACTGTACGTATATTGTGTTTATTCTGCAATGTCACAGTTGTTAAAACTTTTGTCAAAACAACTGAAAAAACCTCTGAAACGGAACACATTTGCATCACACTGGAACAAGTTGTTGTACATTTTTTTAAGGTGTCTTCTTTGAGGTCGGCGTTATACGTATATTTTGTCTATTGCCATGCGCTCTATATATATAACAAAATAATACCGGGATTATGTCATTGTACGAATAAAGATAATTGACGCAGTGCATTAAAGAACAGAATCCAAATTTCGCACCTGAATTAATTGACATGTTAAGAATTATTAGAATTTTTTTAAAAAAGAAATTGGTGATCATGATTTTTGGAGATCCCAAACTAAAGAGACCCAACGTAAGAACCTTTTTATGGGATTTGTGAAGTAAATATTGATATATTCTTTAATTTACAATTGTCTACAATGATTTTGTAAAAGATCATGCTAAATACTTCATAAAAGTCTTGATTTAAAAGCTTTTAAATAACCTTTTAAAAACTTGCAACTAATATAAACAATTTTTTCGCCTCTTATAATAGAGTTTTCCAAATCTATTGTTCTCTTTTAAGTAGATATCGACCTGCTTGAGACTTGGTAAATAACTTTTTGTCTGTTTTGTCAAACGCATTTATCTAAGGTAAGGGCAAAGCAATTGTTATATTTTTATCCTGTATTTTGGCCAAATTGTATTTTCAAACCTTCTAGAATCTGAAGGGAATAATGACCATTTAAATTGAAGATACGCTGCGGTCTTTATTTTTACTCAGAATTTTTTTAGACACGGAAGACACGAGATTTATTTCTTGCCCGCTCGACATTTTTTTCAACGTGTAATATAATATTTTGTAGTACAAACTCTGGATCAGAAGACCGATTGTTCTTTCATTTGAAGATGTGTGTTTTTGTAACGTAGGAAGTTAGATTATTATAGAAAAAACATATCCCCTTTTCATGCTAAATTGTCTGTCCCTAATAAATAGTGTGTAATTAGACAACGTTTTCCCGAATTATCTTCCAATATTACATTTATTGCAGGTGGTTTTATTTGTTATTTCTTCCCTCAAGAAGCAAGTGCTAATGACATTCTCTCGCATATGCTATCATGTCACAACGAAGCAGGCAGTAAATTTAGCATTCGCCAAAATGAGTAGGGGGAGGTTTATCTATTTTGAACATCAATGATACTGATATACTAATTAACGACTATTAATTTGACTAAATAAATTTCACGTTACTGTCATCCCATACTTCCGTTACTATCATCTTTGTTTTTATATTGTCTTACTATCATCCTCGCTGTTTTTTCAACGTTGAAATTCTGGCGATAGAAGCGGTCTGCAAGATGAAATAACGCATGGCCGTATTTGTTGCTAGAGTGGGTTTATTCTTGCCAATATACCGTTCGCAAATACACAACACAAAAAGAAAAAAATCAGTAATATTGATCTTAACGGGTTTTTCCTCCGCCATCTTGGGATGATAGTAACGTACGTTACTATCATCAGTTTAACACCAGTGATATGACGAACATGTCAACACTTTCACTGCAAATCAGAGATAATAAGAGTTCAAACGGACAGAGGTCATCGGACATTGATAAACTAATAATACATGGTTGTCGCTGTTTAATTGGTCATTTATTGTTATTTATTCACCATTTTTTTTTCAATAGATTATTTCGATTGTCGTGTTTTATGAATTCAAATAGTTTAAAAATCTAGTATTTTTACAGATTCAGTTATAATATTAGTTAGTTTAAACAATATTTTATTCATGAAAATTAAAATGAATAGGATTGCAATCGATAGCAGGTTAAAGCTTATATTTATGTATGGACACCGGTTTATTATTAAAGACCTTAATGGGACCTGTAGAAGTTTATATTAACTGTGATTTGGTAGATGGCTGTCTCATGGACAATCATGCGAGTCACATCTTCTATTTTTATTTGCACTATTATTCTTTATAAAAAAAACTTTGCGAAATCATCAAATTTGGAGTACTTAATTTATAATTGCCTGCGAATTTGCAACACAAAAGACAGAACACAAACTTTCAATTACGCTTTCGTGATCTTTATCAAACAATGCTTTATATACATTTGCTGCATATTTGCTTAAATTCTAAAGCACTGAAAAAACGGAAAGGCTCAGTCGAAAGTATTAATACTAATTAGTTGTACATGCCGTCCGATTAGGCTTCAATTTTTTACTTGTTTGGATTTAAGTGCTTCTTTTGGAATATTTGGATCTTAAATTTGATATGTTTCGGTTCTGATGCTACTGAGGAGAGGTTACTCCTTTAAATGCACATAAAGCATACCCAAAATTTTCCATAATTCTATTTACTAATAAATATTTTTAGACTTGACTTTCAGTTGCATTTTTTCCTCTCAAAGATTTAATGCTAGAAGTCTACCCCGCATTGAATTATTTTTGAAGATTTCATTTGGCACTCTAAAAAACAAGTTTATTCTGGTTAAAACTAGTATTGATGTTTTACATATGAAGAAACTACATGTTCTGTAGTAGCCGCGGGGAAAATATGGCTATAAATATCTGGTATTAACGACTAAAGATGCAAAACGGTGTGTTCTCTGAACGTCAACTTTCTTAAAATCACATAAGGCTACAAAACTACACACAGTTATACCAAACTCAATTTTATTCGACACCGAACTACTGAATAAAATATTAAACCTTAAAACCCACATCCGGCGGAAGTGCAGTTCTTTAAACAATCAAAATTATTAAGTTTATTATTTTTATGTAGATCACAACGTACGTTTAGTTGTGTCAGGTAAACTGACAAGTTTTGGACAAGGACTCATTAATCATCCAGAAAAACATATTACATTGTACCATATCACACTAAAGAAACATCTTCTTACACATAAGGATAACCTTGTTCTTCAAAAATTGAATTAGGAAAAACGTAAAAATATGTTTATACAGCAACCCGTTTAATTCGAAAAAATGGATAACGTGATGTCACAAAGTAATAACGTATTATTATATTGAAAGCAAAATTTTTGTTATGTGTGAATTTTTTATCTTATGATAAGCTGTATGTATAATATAACATACAGTTTCCAAATTTTCAATAATAATGCAACTCATTTATGGAACAGATTTAAGGACACAAGAAAACAACCAGCAACACGAAATACCATTTTCGGAATGATAATTGTAAATGAACCCGTATTTTAAGCAATGTACGAAAATCTCAGAACTGTTTTGATTATCACAGTATTGAGTTTGTTTCTTATATTTGGATATGTGCAACGAGAAAATCTGATGGAACTTCATATTGTACGAACAGAGCAGACGAATAATCCATGTTTTCCTGTTTCTGGTAAGTTATTTAATAAAAAATTATATAAAATACAAAAACAATTGGGATAATTTAAAGCATAAGGGTTTCCGTTTTTCATGTTTTCCTCTGGTTTTATCAATAAATATATTTGCCATGTGACCCGCAATTTTCTTTTCCTGATTATTTATTGAATGCGTCTCAAGAACATATTTGTTCAGTATTTTGAAAGATGTTTTTATTTCTTCGAGGATTTTAAAAGAAGTTCCGTCTTTTTAAAAAATGTTCTATATCCCTACAAAATCAATATAAATTCAAGAGAGTGCAGTTTCCCGCAAAATTTTCTTTCATGCTTTATGTATTTATAATTGTATACTTTTGCATATTTTGCTTCTTCCCAACTGTGAAGATTAAATTAGAAAATATATATTGATTTTCAAAGATTCCTTGAGTTACTGATTCGAATTTCGGTGTGAACAAGAGCGCAACTTGCCTCGACATAAGTAGGGGGGACCAGTCCTATACATCTTTGATAGAGGGTGCCGCTGGTATTTTGAAACCCCACCCTATTCATATATTTTGCTTCAGAAAAATCAAGACCTTTTCATATATTT
>JAULBM010074553.1:0-19737 GCA_032357055.1 Geukensia granosissima | reverse complement strand
AAGTTACATGACATCTTTCCAAAATGCGCAAAACTTCAATTATTTAATTGCTTTTTTTCGCGGACTTTTTCACCAAGGTCTCACTATACGGTTCGACGTTTTCCATTGAACTCAATGTTAAAAAAGCAATGTTTAAGAACTGGGCCTGAACATATACGGGTACCGATGCATACATGTTATAGCTCGTTGGAAAGGAAATAAACACAATTTTTAAAATCAGATGCAAAAATATGGTCATGAGCATTAACTTTTTCACAAAATCTCTCTGACCCATGTTTTCATCACATGAATATTTTTGGACAAAAGGGACTTACTGATATTAGAACTTAAAATTCCTACAGCAAGAACACTTTTGCTATAAATTTCCTATAACCACATTTATTAAGCTCTTAGAATAACAGATTTCAAAGCTGAAAAGGAAACCAATGAAATTGAATAAACAGTTGAAATACCAAATATATTGTTATTTTGATTACTTTAATATGAAAATGAAAAGATATGGGGTAAATGTCAGAGATACTGAATTCAAACCAGGAGAAAAACAGAGGGAATTTACAAATCTGGAGCTCTCCCCACAAACTTCAACAAGGGTGAAATATCACCCCTTGTGAAAAGCTTTTAAATACCCCAAATAAAAAATTGTGTGGAAAACAATACACTACTTACCTGAATATTATCAAAAATGTACATGTAACAGAACAATAAACACAAAGCAAAACATATGACCACAATTTTTAACTTGGTACTCGTACATAGACATGTGATAGGGTTAAACTAGTTAAGTAGGAACCCAATCCTCCCTGATGAGTGGTCAAAGGAAAAAAAAACAAAGAAAACAAATGCAGTAACAGACAAACTATAAAAATCAAACAGAAAGTCACCCAATCTAAATAGAACGTAGCTTAATTACAACAAATATACTTAACAAAAATATGTGCAAAAAAATACATCTCTAAAGAATGCTAGCAGTTACTGAAAGCAAGCTCAGGGTGAGATTCCTGATCATAAAAGATGAAGCCTCATTACATGAGATGTCATCAGACACAGTAAATCATTTTAGACTGTTTCTCTAATTGTGAGATAAGACCAATTCAATAACCCTTTGGTTTCATTCAAAAATATCTGTACTACAGGAATTTGTATCTCATGAATACAAAGGGCAGAGAAAAGCAACAAATGGCCAGAGGATGCAATGTATATGGGCATCATGTACAGCACTCTATATATACAAACAATATTTTTTTAGTTTAGTTGAAATGATGAATATGAAGTTCTAATTTATCTCCAATTAGTAAACCTTAATAATGATGCAAATGTTGCTTAATTGAGTCAGATGTTTTCAGAAATTGTTATCTTAACTTTACAGGGTCCATCATGGATAGGGAAGCAAATCTTAACAACCTTTTAAATCAAATGACAATTGGTATAGATATGAATGATAACTATGCACATCCAGAGAAGGTAAGCTCTTTTCTCCTATTGATGGATAAATAAACAGCATAACATACCTCTCATTTAAATTGCTAGCATTACAACTTGTTTTGTATGATTAATAATTTTTGCAAATTTTTTTTTTTCTGAAGTTTACGTCTGAAAATGGAGTTATTTTTTAACATGTTATTGGTCAATGATGCGTTAAAAAAGTGCCAATAATATGTTAAAAAATAACTCTATTTTACAGATCTAAAATGTCATATCTTCCACTGAAGAATATCACCACTTTAATTTGTGACATTTCCAATAATTGCATCAAAACTTCATTTAAGTAGAAAAAATGTAATATCTCATGATGGTAAATCTGTTATATGCTATTTAAATTTTTCATACTTAGATATTGTAAAATGAAATACATATTAATCCAATTAAACAAATATCTAGATAAACCTGGCAACAATGAGTTGGGTGGTGCCCAATGAAACCCTCTGCTGATGCAGATAATACAGACTCCTTCACCTGAGAAGGGATCTGGGGGACCAGGAACCAAATTTAGAATTTGAAATCCTGTGTAAAGAACAATGTTTTTTTTTTATCTAACAGTTAATTCAGATAAGACTACTGTGTAAATAGTGACAATCTCCTAAGTGTTTTCCTAGTGTCCAGTCTGTATTTCTTATCGATAAATTACTGTGTACAATATGTTTTTTAACAGATTTTGATTTAACTGCAATTTAATAAATTGAATTGAAACACAAGCTACAATATTTATTTTCATATAATGTCCCTTAGAGTTTGTCTAATATTGTCTGGTTTATCTTTATTTGCAGAAAAATGAAGACATATTAATCGAAGCACTAAAAATTTATAATGCTAAACACAATTCTGCCATTAAAACACTAAAGCCGCTGCAGAAAGAAGCCCTCATTGCATTTGTTCTAGGAAATATAGACATGATATGCATGCTTCCAACTGGATATGGAAAAAGCCTGGTGTATGAACTGCTGCCAATTTATTATAATCTTAAAACAAAACAGGAGTGCTTTCTCATTATACTTCAACCATTAAATGTTATCATTAATCAGCAATATGAGAAAATGAAAAATGAGTCAATCATAATAAATAAGTCCATAGATCCTGCTGATATGGACAAACTTAAATCTGAAAAATTGACATATATATATTCACACCCTGAAAACATAATTGGAAATCGTGAAGTGTATGACATATTGCTCTCGGATGTATATCAACAAAAAAAAAGCTTTATTGTGGTGGATGAAGCCCATTGTATTGTAGACTGGGGTGACAATTTCAGACCTATATTTAAAGAAATAAAGCAGCTGAGAGCTGTTCTACCATCTAGTAAGGTATTAGCTTTAAGTGCTACAATTTCAACAGATGGTCAAAATCAAATTTCTAAACTACTAATGATGAAATCAGTGAAAAACATAATCCATCCTCCAGCAAAGGAAAATATTTCATTAATTGTAGTTGAGAGACCACCTGTAAGCTCAAAACACACCTCAGAAGAAAGCTACAATTATATTTTTGAATCTTTCTACACTGAATTACTCTATAAAAAGCAGAAATTCCCACTTACTGTTATTTATTTTAATGGGAATATGGATTGGGTTGGCTATGCCTACGAGCTGGCACAAAGATTTTTAGGACAGGATATGTATGCAGAGAAAGGAACGAAAGAACTCAGGCATCAAAGAGTTGTAATGTACCACTCGTCAATAGAAAAGAATGGAAATGAGGTATAATTTACATATACATGTAATACTATATTATCCCATAGAGAAGTGGCAATAGAAGAAAATATCTAAATTAAACAATGTCGCTTGGTGACATTTTGACCAATGATTGAATTATATGTTAGGTATTAAAACAATCTGTTTGATCAGTGGAAAGATTTGTGTTTAACTACAATAAGCTTTAGATAGGAAATGAGGTGTGAAATCATCTACAAAATCAACAACTTGTTGTCTTTATCTTTTCAGTTAAAAAATATCATCTTTACAAATTTAAAAATGAATCCAGCTGAGAGTCCATTGAAGATTGTATTGGCTACTGTTGCCTTAGGGATGGGTGCAGATCTTCAGTATGTAGAAAGAGTTATTCATGCAGGCCCACCAAAGAACATTGAAGGTATCAAATGTTGATTTTTTCTATATTTTTTTTAAATTCTAATGCCAACATGTATAAAAACATAAATCTGATCATAACTTAAAATTATATTTTATAAGACAAATTTCACATTTTGTTAACTGAAAATGTTCATAAAATTATAAAAAAAATAGGTTTACTGAAAAGATGCTAGTTTGCTGTGTTGTTTTCCAATTTCCTGGAGAGATACCAAAGTGTATTCAACATTCTTATATTTAAGTTAATGACCCTTAAGGCTCTTATATGTAAGAGTTGTCCGTAATTGTACTATTGTTAATAATGTGGAATATAATATATTATTGTACAGCAATGTTATATTCTCTGTAGAACATAACCTAACGTTAGCCTGCAATATTCCACCATATTGCACGTAGTGCAATATTGCTCTAAAAAAGCACGTCATTGATGTTTAAAATTGATGTTTTTAGTTTTTAAATGATTTTGCTGTACAATAAAAGGAATATTACACAAATATTGATGAATATTATCTCTTGTAGAATATTAATTGCACTCACAAGCTCGTGCAATATAAATATTCTACTTAGGACAATATTCACAAATATTAGTGCAATAGCCCTATAGTACAAATTAATAACAAAAAAGACATTTGATAAATGTAGGAAAAAATGACTTAAACATCAAGGTGAGTCATTGAATGGTATGCTTAAGACATTTAGTTATATTTCAGCATATATTCAACAAATAGGCAGAGCAGGTAGGAATGGGACCCAATCTACTGCTGTATTGTTCTTAAACAAAAGTGATGTGGGTAGACCTGAGGTTACAAAAGCAATGAAGGATTACTGTGTGAATTTGAAATCCTGTAGAAGGCTTACAATTAACTCATATTTTGGGTTCAGTGAAGAAGAAAATCCACCAGAAACACAGAGTTCCAGCAATAACAAATGTTGTGATATCTGTAATACAGAACTGAAATCAGATGTAGTCTTCACAAAACCACTTGACTTAGATAAGAAAACTGTGTTGAGAAATGGTATCTCATCATACATTACATATATGAATGCAGGAAAAGAGATCTCTCCAAAACTTATTGAAAAAATTGTTCAACATGCAAATTTTTACAACTCTGTTAGTTGTGAAACTTTCAAAGATACATTCAATTTATCAGATGATATTGCCAATTCAATTAAATGTATAATTGAGCAAGTTATTCAGACATTGTATGATGAATAATGACAATATTCTGTAAATGGCATATGAAATAAATAGTGAATACATGTACTGTGATACAGTGGATTCCTCTTAATTGCATACCCTATTTATCATTAAGAATTATGCAATTAACAGGAATATGCCTTGGTGGGTGGCTGTCTCATGGACAATCATGCCACATCTCCTATTTTTATAATTTAACAGGAATTTCTAGTTTTAAAATAAAACAAGCCAATCAACTTGTTTAGTGTCAATTATTATTTGTTATTGAGTAAATTATTAAACAAAAAAAGGGATTAGAACCTGATTATACAATCTTATTAATTCATTTGACACTTAATGTACCCAAATGTCTTTTTTCATGTTTTCAGTCAAATGATTTTCTCAAAGTTTCACACATTTGTGTTGAAATTTTAACAATAATGTCTTGATTCCAAGATGAAATTATGGAATTTAGAGGAATTTCTTAAGAAACCAATATGCTTTTATCAGGAATAAATTACGTAGTGACATATAATTAAATGGTTTGTGCTACAGAATTGTATGCAATAAAGAGGAATATGTCAATAACAGGTATGCAATTAAGTGGAGTTGACTGTAATAGTAAAAGGCTTTTTTGTTTCAAATAGTTGTTTCCTTACACATACATTTTTACTTTTTTTTAAAAAGGGGAGACAACTACTTTTTACATTACTCATATTCTGCAGTTAATTGAAATAGAACTGCAGTTAAATTGTTTCTTTAATGTAATTGACTTGAAATAGAAATGCTAATTCTTACAGAGAGAGATTTGAATGAATATTTGATCATACTGAGCTGTTAATACTAAGCTGAAAATATAGTATACAAATATAAATCATGCCTTGTACTCAATCAGATGGGTAATGAATATGTCACCATAAACTCAAAACCTTCAAGAGCTTCAACATCCTTATCTTAAATGTCAATTGAAAGTTTATACTGGTGATCTTTGATCCATGCAGCAACCTGTGTTCTGTTTAGTTTAGTCAGTGGTGATGTTACTTGTTTTTGAAAAGAGTCAATTTTTCTTCCAGGAATTTGTACAAATGGTTTTACTTTTCGTAGTCCCTTGATTAAAATTTTCTCATCATCAATTGAGGAGAGTCTTTTGTGTTTTTGTGCCCTGATTACAACACTTGAGATCTGGTCAAACTTAGTTGATATACTAGTCATACCAGCAAAAGCTGATGTTCTTGTTGTAATAGTTTTTTCTGTTTTATTAGAACATACAGCTTTCAAATGTCCCTTGATGGATCTAACTAGGTGTTCCATCTGTAAATCAGCAGGAATGGAAGAGTCTGGTTTACCATGGTTGTTAACAAAGAGACCATAGAAACATTCATGGGCCATTTTTTCACTTAAAATTGCAGTCTGCTGACAGAGGAATCTAAGAATTTCTAGAGCATATTTTGAATTGTTGCTGTTCCCTTTAAGGTAGCACATTAAAATTTTCATTAGTGACAACATTCTCTCTCTGTTTGGTATTTGAACATTCAAATTTAAACACTTGTAAATCATTCCCAGCTCCAAAACGAGATGTGCATATGTAGATCTACCATCATCTGTGTCTGTGTTTGGATGGGCACTGCAATTTGAGTTGTTAATAGGAATTAGAAGAACTAAAGGTTGACCATTTTGTAATACTTGCAGGCTGATATACCTCTTCTCATTGTTTTGTTGTTGGAGTTGTTTTTTTGGTTCCTCAATTAAATACTTTGTGATAAAAGGTTGAACTATACTCATAATTGTCACAAGTTTATCTTCTTCTTTTATATTTGCAATCTGTTCCATTGGAAAATTTGCTTTAGGTATACTCTGAGTGGTTTCCATATCAAAGTGTGTCAAAGCAGCTTCAACTAAATATGCGTCTATGGTGGAGATAGCTAATTCTTTGCAGTCATCATAGCTATTTTTTACATCTTCTCCATTTACTTTTTTCCTTGATAAGATAATTTTGTTTGCATGAAGGGTGCCTGTTTCATTTGAGTTATTGTTGTATAGTATTTTGTAAAATAAATCTAGCACACACATTTGCAGATGAAATAATTCAAATGTGATGGGCTCTAAATGCTCAAACCTCTGAGATGGTGTGAGGGCTTCTGAGCGTAATCTCTTTGCGCCACTAAATCTCTCCCTTGTCAGTTGATCTCCACCTATATGGATAGTTTTATTCTCAGCAATGGGTGTCCCAGCTTCTGTATAAATATCGTTTACAGTTTTTTCATAGAAATCTAAAATGTCAACAACATCAGCATATTTCTGTTCATTTTTTGCCAAAACAGGAAGTGGTATGACTCTGTGTGTGTTTTTGTTGTTGTACTCTGGTGGTTGAAGACTGTTCTTTAATGGTTGTAAGCATGATTTGAAGACGCTGAAATGTTTGAGGTGTTTCACAAGGACTTCTAGTGTGAGGTATATATAATCATTGCTTAATATTTTGAAGTCATCATCCTGTGGAAGAAAGCATGAGACTGGCATTTCAATAAGTTGTCTTTGTGGACTTATGCTATTGAAGTCTGTTAGGAAACTTGAATGCTGGATGAGTGCAGCTGAACCAAACCAATGTTCCATATGAGAGGCTTCTTCTTCCTTCCTCTCTTGTGCTACTTTTATGTAGAAATTAATGTTGTCTCCAACAAGCCTGAAAGATTTTCCCTTTTTGACAGCATCAATCAATTCTGTGTTAAAATGTCCACTTATTTGTCTTTGTACTTTAAGTAAAACATTGTGTGATGTTGTTACTCCAAGTTTTTGTAGCCTGTCATAAACCTGTACAAAAAAGAATATAATCTATTATAAATTGCATTAAAATGAATACATCATGTTTAGTTTTTTTAATTAATTTTCCCCTTGTAAACTAGTGTCAAATTTCATCATCTGAAAGTTTCAAAGACAGAACTCTTCCATACTTTGGTTCCTGGACCCCCAGATACTTTTTTCAAATATAAGTATCTTGATTCATTATTGGCATTAGTCAGGGTTTCATTGGGCACCGATTTATAGTTCTTTGATTCCCACACATATTTTCAAATATTTTCTCTATATCTCTATATATTTTGGCTGTAAAATGCACTGGGTTCCAAACATTCATTAATAAATTAGCCTTTAACTGGTAAGATATTTAAGATGTCTCCAAATTGATCATATTCTCTTTTTTTTAAGTAGAAAGCCAGTTGATACCTTTTGATGCACTTTTTCATCTGCTAGTGACACTGACACAAATCTCTGTACTCTGGATAGATCTTTGAATCTTCTCTTCATCAAAATTCCATATATAAGCCCAAATTCTCTGATAAGTGACTGAAACAAAAATGAAATAGTTGGAAAAAAAGGAGAAGTGGCATGATTGTCAATGACACAAAATGACAGTTAAATTTAACTTCTACAGGTCCAATTACGACCTTCAATAATGAACTGGAGTCCAAACCATGTCAAGGTCTCCAAAATATAAATGTGAAAACATGGCAATCCATCTAATCTTTTGAAAAAAATGGTGAACAATTAATAATAAATGACTAATTTAACAACTAAAACATCTGCACTACAGGTCCCTGGCTTGGGACAGGCACATTAGTATGTGGCAGGGCTAAACCACCATGTGAGTGCTCAACCCCCTAACCTTGAACAGTAGTGTAACAAAACAGCAATAAAAATTGGTTAAAATGGATTTTACACTTGAGATTGGTACTGAGAACCAAGAACAAATACAATTAAAACTAATAAATGATACAAAAAAAGTGTCCACCTCGAAAGAGTACTCACAGTTGTCTGCTCGTTCAAAACCCAAAAGCAACCAATCAGGAAACCAATAGACATGGTTCAGCATTTAATGTGCACATCAATGAAAGAGTGTTATTTAAATGCATATAAGGTTCTTTCAGACATAATTTTGTTAACTTTTAGACCTAAATATGAATTGAAATTGCAGTTCTGAAATTTCATTGGTAATCTCCCTTGTAGTAACTATTCAAGGGATAATGTCTATTTAGCTTATTTTTGAAACATTGGAATGTCTTTTTGAAATGTTACACAATTTAACCACCTATTGACTATTTATGCCTGAAATCAAGAACTGTTGTTATTATTATTATTATTATTAATGGCAATATAAGTAAATTAAAAATCTTCATAAACTCATCTACTGTCAGCACAGCTCACTTTATAAATCCCTTATGTACAATTTTGAAGATTTAAAAGGGGATATAGGTGGTATACCTTTAACTGAAAATGTAAAGGGCTGTCATCATTTTTATTGCAAAATATTGTCTTCTTCTTTCTTACTATCAGTGAAAACGTAATTCTAATGACGTAATTCTAATGGGGAAATTTTTATAGTTAATTTTTGGAATATTAAAAATTAAATTTCTGAAATAATGATTGTTTTACCTAAAATATGGTGTTAAACTGTGAATTATATTTATCTATTTATAAAACAAAAAAAAAAGAATTGGTTTTTTGACATGAAAGGGGCTATTAATTGTTAATATTAAAAAAACATTCAAAGTGAGTTATCTCCCATCTCCATGCAGAATCCCCTAGACAATGCAACTTACCCAGATTTGAAGAAAATGGATAAATTTACACAACTATTAATTATAATTTATCGAAGACTAATTTAAGACTGATATTTTTATTACGTATGAGTCAATCGAAAACAGCTTGAAATATGATAAAATTGAAAATAGCCACTATCTAAAGTGAACTGTGCCAACAGTAACTTGTGAGATCAAGTTTTATTTACCTCATAGTGGTTGATGTTGTTTATTTCTTTTCTGGGAGTTGAAATAGCCAGTAATATGTCTGCAAGTAGAGGTTGGTGATCTTCAATGTCTTTAATTATTCCATTCCATTGAAAGTTTATGAGACTGTCATAGTTGGTCGAACTGAGATAGCTAAGTTTTCTGTCAGACATACATCTTGCATTTTCTTCAATTTCCAGCATGAACTGATTCCAAATATTTGCTTTTAAATCCTTATTTCTTAAAATTGTTCTGGCTACTTCAGAGCATCCAGACTTAAACAAAGATGTAATTATTGTTGAAATATCACTGACACCAAGAACTGACACATCCTCTTTTGTTTTCTTGATAGTCCTATCTCTTAAGAAATTGGCGGTATCACTAAACTGGTTTGGTGGATCTGATGTTTCTGCATTTTTCAATTCTAGATTAGTCTGTCTGTAAATAAAAATATTCATTCATTCATTTTTCATTCATTTTATTCATTTATTAATCTATCTATTTATTTACATTTTTAAACTTAATTTTTTATGCTTGAACAGCCAATAACACTACCATAAATGAAAATGTTTCCTTAATTTGCATACAATTTTAAAATTAAAAATTTAGAAAGTTCCAATTTTAATTTTTAGAAAAATGTTAACCATCAATTAAGTTAATTGAACAATTGTTCAACAAAATATAATATATTTTGCAAAATAGTTGAATTCTATTGTTTAAGGTAAGAACATTTCATTTGGTTGCTGGTAAAATTCCGAGCATAGATAATTTATGAGACTTGGACAGGGATTTAGCTAGCGCTCGTCACTTTCGTCAGTGGCGAATGATTTTGAAAAATGACGAAAAACTTTCTCCTACAATTCGTCACTTCATTTTCTAAAATCATGAGGAGTAGGAGGAATTCGGCCATTTCTACCTCGTTAATTAAACACTCTAATCCAATTTCAGGTGCAACTTTTATGACATGATTTAAAAGGATGAAATTTGATTTTTGATTTTCCATCACTTTACATTGTTTTTGTTTTGTGTTGTTTGTTTACACGACGTTTTGTTGTTTTATTTGTTAAGTTGTACATCATAAATGAACAATTCTTAAGGTAGAACAAAAATTAGGTCAAATGTGAAATGAGAAAATGATTGTCATTGACATATATCATAGCATTAAAACATGCATTACTTTGTGCTTATATATTAAAATCTACAGAGAACTTTGCTATGACCTCTATGACAGATCTAATTTGTTAAGAAATATTATTTTTAAGAACCTAAGCAAGACAGTTCAAATGTACTTGTCTAGAGCAAATCACAGAAAACCCTCATAAAAATGAAGCTGGATTATTTTTCACACCTACCAGGTTACTAGGGTACTTTTTAAATGGAAAAATTTCAGAATAACCTAGAAATGAAAATCTGAGATTGAAATTTTCCAGGTCTATATAAATTTTGTTTTGTTATTGTGAAAGTTTTCCGAGTCAATACAAATTTGTTTTGTTATTGTGAAAGTTCACCGAGTCAATAAAAATTTTGTTTAGATATTGCAGAAGTTTTCCAACTCAATATAAATCATGGTTAGGTTCTGCAGAAGTTTCCAAAGTCAATAAAAATTTCTGTTTATAGTTATTATAGAACTTTCTCAAGTCAAACCTTATTTTTATGTTTAATTTGTCAATTAGAATGGTTTGCTTCCTTATAGAAACCTTTGCCTTGCAATGAAAAATTTTATTTTGACATGAAATGTTGAATAATTATATGTTAAAATATAGAAGAATTCATCACCTTTGTCAAACAATTGTATTCATTGTCATGCTTTTAATATTGTTGGTTATGTGCAATTCCTATTGTGTCATTATTTTGTCGGATTTTAAATCTTGTTTTTCTTAGTATCCTGAAGTCACCGGATCAACAAAATGGAATTCAAGTATTTTTAGACAAGTATTGATTTTTTTAAACAAAAGAATAGAACTTGAATATGAATATGATAACAAGAATTATTATGACTCAGCTTTCTTTTTGTGTTGTGATAATATTTGCTAGGAAATTAGTGTTTTTGACAAATTAGCATTTAATTGAATTTTCAAATTCATTTTTTTTCTTTTTTTTGCAGAAATTCTCTAAACATAAAAAAAAAAACATGAAAACCAACAACAATAGAAATTTATCTGAAATATTTTATGAACTTAGAGATAACATGGTTGTAAGATTTGTAAGGAAATTTGGAATCAAGTTTACAGAATTTTTTGTTAAATGTTTAAGTCTAAATCTTTTCACCTGAATATAATATTCACACAGATAGAAGACAAGATTTTAATAAGATTTGCAGTATAATATGTTTGAAAATTTTTTTGTTGCAATTCTGCTCTTTTAGGAATTTGGTTCGGAAAATAAAATTTTCATGCTGCAATTCTGCACTTTTAGAAAATTTGGTGTGGAAAATAAGTTTTGTTGCAGTGTGATGTTTGTGCTTGGGATTTTTATCATTGTTACTGTTATTATTATCATAATCATTATTATGTTATAGTACTTATTTTAAATCATAAATGAATGACTAATGTGTAATTGTGTATACTTTGTACATATTTTTTTATTCAACCACTGTAAATGATAATGTCATGACTAATGATTCATGATGTAATATATATATATAGTATTGATTCCATGTATCTTCTCAAATTATTCATTTTGTATTCTTATATTTGTATTTTTGCCAATAAGCTGTATGAATTTTTATACCCCTGCCTTAAGGCGACAGGGGAATAAAGTTTTACCCTTGTCGGAATGATAGCACCTACATAGGTCTGTTAATTTTTGTCAAAGATTTCTCGGCTTGTTTATGTCTGATTAACTAGATATTAGGTCTGAAGCATAATCAGGGTGAGTTGTACCAGTTCTCCCCTAACCAAGTCTGTTATTTGTCCACTTCCTGTTTCCAAGATATTTATTAAATTTCTTTACTTAAAATTTTTTTGTCTAAGATTTTTCAACTGGTGTATGTCTGATTAACTTGATATTCGGTCTGCAGCTTTATCAGCGTGAGTGTTATCGTATCTCCCCTTTTTGTGTCCATCATATGTCGACTTCCATTTTACAGAGCTGGGGGCATCCATGTCCTATAGACAGATGTTCTCTATGTTAATATTTTATTTCTCCAGCTTATCTGTTGTCATCCTGGTTTTTGGAATAAATTGTCTTTTTTCCACAAAACAGTTGTGTTTTAAGGTAATATGCAATTAGTCTTAATAAATGGGTTCAAATTTTTTTCTAAATTTGTAAGATTTCCCAATGTTGGCAATTTCATCCTCGTATGTTAATCTTTATTTTCCATGATTTTCAGACTTTAGTCTTTTTGAGTTAATAAATTTACATTGTGTCAGATTCAAATCATTTTCTCATTTGTGAATTCTGTAGTAAACATAACACATTGTTATGTTTGTTTATTTGAACAATGAAATATGTTTAAATTTAAATTAATTGTTGAGAAAAAAAGTTTTTGTTATTTCCATTTTAGAGTATTATTTCTTTTTCTAAATTCATAATCATTGCTTTTCTTTAATTATTTTCACTAAAAAGTTTTGTAACAACTTTTAAGTCATATTATTGTAATAAAAAATCAGTATCAAAATTTCTTTTTAGTTTTAAGGGGAAATAAGTTAAATCACATTTTGTATCAAGTAAGAATATAAAAACTGTTGTTAACCACAATTTATCCAAAATCTTTTAATTAAGAAAATAGAAAGTATTTTCATCTTTAATTATTTCTGTTGGAACAGAAAAATCTAAATGTTTGAATGAGGTTTAATAAAACAAAAAAGTTTTGGTTGAATAAAACGTTTTAACAAGGTTTGTTGCACATTCATGGGGACCAAGGCCATTTTATTATAGTGTATTAGCTCCCTTGCCATTCAAATTATACTTATTTACAATATATTTGTTGACAGACCTCCTCAATAGCTGTGTGTTATTATAGTCTGAGGGTAGTTGAACATCTTTTACATCCATTTTTAATTGTACAGTTAGAACAATGGGTAATAAAAAATGTATCTCTGCACTGCATCTTCATTTTTATTAGATAAGAGACCCTCCAAAGGAGTAGGGGCGGTAAGGAAACATTTTAGCCCCAAATAATGGTTATAGTTCAATCAATCCAATATTTTAGGTAATTTATGTATAATTGTAGTACATCATAAAAATGAAACATTTGAATGAAATATTCGGCATTATGACGTCATTTAAACGTAATTCTTTTAGCCTAATATAACAAAAATGGACGAAATGACCAATATTCACGAGTTTTGTAGTCATATATCTGGTCTGGAAACATCGATCGCATAAAAACAACAAGACCATATTTAATTATAATGTGAGGACGTCCAAAATACATGTTTACGTCAAATATGGACTTGCTGTTTTTGTGCGATCATAGTTTTCCATACTAAAATATGCATTGAAATTACTTGAAATCAGCAAAAACTTCGTATTCTTTTTTAAATCCCATTAACAGGTAGATTTATAGTCCTCATACAAGAATCAATTGGCAAAAATTGTTTTATTTTATCAAATATGAATGTTTTTCCTATATACATTTCACTTTAGGTTTCTTGTTTGATCAACTTAACATTTTGGAAAAATTTTGGGCCAAAATATGCCCTTATCGCCCCTTCTCCTTTGTTAGTGTAGTATTTCATTTTGGATGTTTCCATATTATTATGAGGAACTTATTTATTCTTTAATAAGAAATAAATTCAAAATTTTAAATAGGTTAAAATGTTCTTACATTCTTAAGCTATTTTTAAAGAGTGAAAGACATTCATGTAGAAAATTTTAGCCACTGTTTGCCATCCAGTTGTTAATCACCAAAACATATCAAGGATTTGAATAAAAAATGTGGCCATTGATGGATTATTATGAACTGTTTTTACCAATTGGTTAGTGATAATAAAAGGCTTTATTTTTGGGGTAGATTACAAGTTTTAACCTCTAGTCATATTTCTACTTTTTGCCTATTTATAATGATTCCCCACCTGCGTAAGATTCCGTCCTATTTTGTATTGAGTGATTTATTTTATTTTTTTTTGACTGCCGTTATAAAGTGCAAATGTCTGTAAAACATTGTTCGACAAATTTCATGTCTGACAAGCCTGAAAACTGTGTTGGTGAATACCCTCATTTAAATGTATAAACTGTAAAATTATGTAGTTGAATCTCGCATGCGCTCGATATTTCCGAAAAAAAAACCCATTCAATAATAAGCTTAATTTAACGAATTTTAAGGAAAACGCATATATTTGGCTCTTAAATCTCGTCATAATAATACATATTAGGACGTCATTGGTTCTGACATTGCAATTTTTTCTTTCACTGGAATCTCAATTTTTATGCAAATATGAAATTAACTCCTGAAGTGAAATCTAAAACTTCATGAATAATTTAGGCCATTTCAGCGACATATCGCAAATTGTCCAAGACGACATCACGAACACGGTGCCGTCTGGAAATCAGGTGTCCCTGTATCACCCAACACGACTTCCACCTATATTACGACTAATAACTCGATACTAACTAATTCAGATCAGCAACTTGATTTACAAACCCGCCCATGCTCAGGTATACATTATGATATTTTTGAATACAACGACACCGAATAACACTGAAGGATTTCCAAATGTAATGACAAAAGATGCAAAACATGTATTAGTTTGATGACAGATGACCAATTTACCAGCAATTTAACCAAAAAACATACGATAAATGAAGTTACGATGATCTGAAGTGCAAATTAAGAGATCTTGTCTGCAGATTAGAATAATATTTGCGGATTGGTTTATGTCGGTGAAACGCAAGAAGAGTTACATACCCGCATGAGTAAACATAGATATGACACCAATGGCCATTCGGATGGCATTGGTCATCAACATTTTAACCTGTCTGACCATTCTATTCTTTCCATAAGAGTTCGTATCATCGAAAAGGACTACCATTGGACTAACAATCTCAACTAATCAACTTCTTCCCGTAGAGAAAAGGAAAACTACTGGATAAGAGAACTAGGAACGGCAACACCGTATGCTTAAAATGACATAATTGATGATATAGGTGGTGGCGAGGGTTCGTCACAGGGGCCCATAGCTGGGACACGATATGCGGATACGCACAATTCTGTTTTGAAGTAAAACACAAAGTACTAGTCTACTTGTATTAATAAAGTATACATCCATATTTTACATATAATACAATAACCATAGTGAGTATATACGATGTAAAACGATTAAAACGATTTATGAACGATGTGCCGATTATGCACTTGACTTTCGAAACTAGTCAGACAAAATTTAAATGCGACTGCATTCTTTCACTATCATTCAAACTTCTCCTGGTCAAATACACAACTCTGTCCACTATTCAGTCCAACCGCAATGCAGTAATTATCTCACTTGAAATGTAACTAAAATTAATTGACTGAAAAGACTGGACAAACAAAGTAATAAAATTTACAAATTTCGACACTTCAGACAACTGCAGGTGTTAGATAAATTATCAGTAACAGATTAACCTTTAAACTCTGACTCAGACATAACAAATCGATCGATTAATTAGCCAGACTCACCAGATGCTTATCTCGTAACCTACATGTTGATAGTTAAGAGCCTGAACGCTATTTGAGAATCAAAATAAACAATGAATACAATGAAAATATTTAAAGATAGCATTAAGTTAAAGAAAACTATTCTCTCTTCAAACCATGAAATTTATTTCTCACTATATTATTTTATAATTACGATAAATCTATTGAAATAATCCAATGATTATTCCGGGGATTATTCAAACTGTAAAATTAACTAAATACCTCCCGTTCAGCTGTCAATATCAGGTACGCCTTTTTTGGATAAAAATGATTGACAACCATTGTGTTTAAATGGTTCTCTACCATTTCCTGTACTACTTTAATATCTACACCTGTCAATTCAAATTATTGAATGTCTAATATGTTAAATACCATTGTAAAATTGTTTTAGAAAATAAGCCTGCAGGAAAGCATGATTAAAAGTACCTGTATTGACTATATCACAACATGAGGCACATCTAAGCTTGGCTTAATTATAGCATATTGTCTTGAATGTGTATGAACCAAAATAATAGTTCCACCAAAGGATGGCTGACCTTTGTGTAAGACTTCTAATCATGTATAACTTCTTAAACACTAAACAAGCATTAAAATCAAATGAATCAATTTAGAGAAGATTAATTTGTGAATAGGTTCATATTGGAGTTCTTATTTAAGTTTTCAGTAAAGACGTTTTAAATTTCAGTGAAATGTTTTCTAAATGATGTTCAGATAAACAAGATATAGTATTATTTCTTACTTAATCCAATCACTTCTGAATCAGAAACATTTTACCTGAACATTATAGAATTTTCATGGTCAAATTCAGTCAAATGGTGTCAAGTGTTTTGCAAACTGTTAATAAATCCATATGAAAAAACCCAAATTCTACAGTTTTTTTTTCTGTGCTTTTTCCCCACCTCATAATCTTGGGATTCATCTCCGCCCTATAACACACTTCTAAACTTAGGTGTATTTTTTGTTGTTGAACTTTATTTTTTTTATTCCACTTTAGAAGGGCAATTCCATGCTCTTTTCCTGCATGCAGGAAACCTTTCCTTTTCACATGATTACACCACCAACAAACTTAAAGGTATTATTTGAAAAGACCATTTCAATTATAAACAAATGTGTTCAGTTTAGGGAAGAGTAATAGAAATGACAACAAATTGCTTTAAAGTTTACATTGACAACAATAAATTCCAAAATAATAAAACAGGTAATCTTTAATGATGTAACTCTTATTGTTCAAGTTTTGTTTGTTGTCACTAATTAAAATAATCTATCAAACTGACTGTTTTCATTTCTACCTTAGACTACTGATGTAACCCTAACAGATTTAGATTTACCAGCTTGGATCAGCGACTCAGCTAGCAAGTTAACAGTCTGGGCAATGGCTTTGTTGTTCACAGATAACAGTTTCTACAACCTTCTCCGGGGATCCTCCTGCTTGTAAAAACCTACAACACACATCACATTACTACATTAATAGTTCTAAGATAACAGTTTTACAACCTTCTCTAGGGATCCTCCGGCTTGTAAAAACCTTCAACACATATCACATGATCCCCATTTATTTAAATGAATTATAAAGATTATCAAATTGATCATAACAAAATGTTCTTTTAGCTTAGTACAATTTCATCAATGTTTTAATTTTACAGACTTTGCCTTTGCAAATGCAGTACATGTTGTTCATTCAAAAACTACTCATGCCAATAAAGACCGATTTTCCACAGATTATTTGAATCTCTTTATCATGCTTACACTAATAAAAGAATTAATTCTCTTTTTGCAGATGTAGTACTATTTCTGTAATTTTTCAGAAAGACACCAATTTGTGTATGAAAATCTATTAAATATATTAACACCAAGTATAGTTGTACAATTGTAAAAAAGGCAACTGAATGTTACTGGTTTGCACTATACCATACTAAAATTTCATAAAGTCCTTAAAGCCTAAAATGCTAAGTGTTTCAGGATAAATAATAAAATCATAAGTTTAGTACATAATAAATATAGATTTTGGTTTTTTCACAAAATTGGATTTTACCATTAGAATTTTCCACTCGCATGACTATCAACTTTTCTAATGACAGTTCATTCTTTCAATTAAAAGTTGAATCAAATGAACAACTGTCACATGTTCTTCAGTTGGAAGTTTCTCACTCTATAGCTATCAAATTATGTTCCAGGCCTTACACAATGAATGTGACGATTTGCAATCACCAAGGGAAAAGCCATGCATAACAATATAATAATTATGTTTTAAGCATGTTGAAAACTCCAAGTTCCATAATAAAATCATTGGACGAGAATATTTCCAGGCAGCCTTCCTGTATAGCTTGATTCTCTTCTTCTTCATCACCAGCGTCATGTTCATCATGATTATGGTCAGACATCTAAAATAATTCATAATAAATGAATAGTACTATGTGACATAAAAATAGTTTTGGGTTTTAGTCTTTGGTGTTAGAGTTGGACAACTTCAACACTGGATTCAAGAAATCAAAGTATAGCCGTGATGTACAACTTTTATTTACCGACCAAGATTCACTCTGTTCCTAGGACACTACAGACGATATTTACAAGAATATGGGAGACGCAAAAGATGTGTTCTACTTTAGCGGTTATTTTTTTGAACATCTACAGTATGATATCAATGATAAAAAAGTATTTGGTGAAATGAAAGACGAAAGGGCATCAATTTCGGTGAAAGAATTTGTTGGACTTCGAGCTAAAATGTACAGCCTCGTTCACGGGAACGAAAAATAGAGAACTGCCAAGGGGAGCAGTATTACCGTGATCAAGAACAAACTTTACCACGAGCTATATAAGCAATGTTTGTTCAATTAAGAATCCATGATGGAATCCATGAATCTCTTTCGACCAGACAGACATGAAATTTATACCGTTCAACTGAGAAAAACAACGCTATCTGCCTACCATGACAATAGATACTTATTAGAAGACGGGATACATACGCTTGCTCACGGACACGGGCGAATCATATAAAATCAATAAAAAAACAGTAGTTAGGTTATTATATGTCAAAGGTGTTAGACGTGTTTAAGATGTCAACCATTTGTCCAGAGTGTGATATGGAATTTTCTAGGAGAGATGTTATATTAAGACATAGAAGAAACAAACACATAATTGGTCAACCGTATCCGCAGAGCAACGAAGCATATCCACTGAGCAACGAAGCGTATCCACCTAGCAGTCAAGCATATCCGCCGCCGCCACTCCCGCCACCACCACCTCCGGCAGAACAACAACGGTTAGTTTTACAACATCCATTTACGATGATGTAAGCTGAACTTACCGGTTCTGGAAAGACTTACTGGATGAAAAAAATACTTGAAAGAACAAGAACTATGATTAAACCACAACCAGAACGAAATATCTGGTGTTATAAGAGATAGCAACCGTTGTTTAGTCGAATGGAGCAACCACTCGAAGACATTATATTTGTAAAAGGTATACCCGGCGACTTAAACGAATATAAAAATAGGAGATGTGGCACGATTGTCCATGAGACAGCCACCCACCAAATGACAGTAGAATTTAAACTTCTACAGGTCCCATTATGGCCTTCAACAA